>ML851718.1:14752-30866 GCA_009831015.1 Picea engelmannii
TAATGTGTTTCATGTTTCATTGCTTAAGAAATATGTACCTGATGCTAATCATGTTATCGATTGGAATGTGATTCAGGTGGAACCAGAAGGTGTCCTGCAAGTGCATCCTGTGCGCATATTGGACAGGAAAAGCAAACAGCTCATGAATCGAGTCATAGAGCTTGTAAAGGTCCAGTGGACCTGGTACGGTCCTGAGGACGCAACATGGGAGCATGAAGAGGTTATGCGGGCAGAGTATCCGCATCTTTTTGAAAATTTTGAAAGACTTACAGAGACAGTGTGAGTTGCACTGAGGACAGTGAAGAAATAAGGGGAGGGGGATTGTAGTGTTCCCAAGGCCGAGCCCCATTATAAACCATGTTCTGAAAGGAATTGTAATTATGTTTTATAGGCTGGTGAGCCAATTTTTTATAAGCTGGAGGCTTATGTGTTGTTAGGCCAGGGAGCCTGAGTGTTGAAGGCCAGGAGCCTGCTATTGTATATGTAATTACGTAGAACAATTAATAAAATATAAACACCTCCATGTGTAGACCGACCACGATGAATGAGTGAAGGGGGACTAAGCATCCATAGAGTGGGCAAGGAATTAGGGGCTAGAAGGTGGGAAAAAGGGGCTAAGCATTTGGCCTAGGGGGATTAAGCCTGGGAATAATAATATTTAATATTATTCCAAAAAGAACATGTGCATTTTATGTTTTACTTTTATCCTAAGTTCCTGGCAAGGGAAAGCATGCAAAGGGGATGCATGCTGATGGAACACATGCAGTTCCAAGGGTGACAAGTGTCTGCCCTGGTGCATGCAAATAAAACAGTCGAGATGAGCCATGAGAGATCTCTCTCTTCCATTCCACCCGACTAACTGAGCGGGTAGGGAGCGCTGAATAGGAGGACCGACCCAACCATTGCAAGGATACCTCGAGCGTTCCTGAGAATCCATAATCTCGTGTTTTCTTGATAGTCCATGCACATCCTCTATCCGATTGATCAAACCTATGCGTGGAGGCTCTGTTCCGAAGCCGTGACCTGAACCATCCCGCCATTGTTGAACCAGTTGGAAAGACTGTGTTTGGCTCTGTAAATCTAGATACACCTCTATTCTGTGAGTCGGGAAGCCTGTGTTTGTTTCTGAAGAGCCGGTCTCACCCTCTGTTATGAGTCGTGGAGTCTGTGTCGACCCCTGCGAAATTACTCATCACGCATTCCTATGAACCATCACTGTGAGGCCTCGAGCCATTGTTGAGCCTGTTTGAGAGGCCGTGTTTGTATTTCCAGTTGGCTATGGTGACCATGCAGAGCTAGACTGTACATGGCTTGATGGCCAGTGCGAGTTGTGATTGAGCCTGTGTGTGTTCTCTCTCTAGGTGAGGGAGTTGGATGTTGTTGGAAGAGGTTTCTTCCAAAGAGTGTCCAGCACCAGCTTCAGGCTCTGAGACTTCTTGATCTGACCTGTTGCCGAGACCCAGAGAGGGAGATTAGCACCGATGGACTGTGCTTGTGAAGGTGTATACTCCCGGGCGGAACAGGCATGTGGGGAATGAGAGTCTGGTAGTAGTGGGCGTAAGATGGCATCCTAGGAAGAATCCTTCCAGATTTTATGTGTTGTTTTCCCTGTAACCTCAGCCTAGCCTAGAATTCCTTGCCTTGGGATGGAGCTTAGTCCCAGCTCGAGGGTGACCCATTGTTGAGTTGATGAGCAGTCCGGTCTAAGGCTGGGAGGTTCGTGGAAGGCCTGCACTTGGTTGGTGGAATCTACCACTGTTAAAAGATAATTATCGGATTATGCCTTAATCATTTTTTGCAGGACTGTGTTGCTTATGTTATCATGATTTCCATTGTGTATATGAATTAATATGAAACGCTATGGATTGATAATTATAGTAGTAAATAACATGTTTTACTCTGAAATTAAATGTGTTTAATTGTTGAATGCATGTGGATCATATAATACCTGTATGAGTTATGTATAAAGTGGTGTTATAGTCTTCTTTTATTAGTGATTAAACCTTAGTAGCAGAGAATGGGCGCTACAGGACTAGTAAAGGCCACTATCTAATTCTACTCGATATCCAAAAATTGCACACTAGGGGTTTTTGAAGAATGGGGTGGCACTCCTTGACAAAGGCCCTATTGTTGATTAAATTTTTATAATGAGACAGGGATGAAGACATGAAGAAACCCAATAGAGAGATTGGTCAAATTCCAAATGGTTTGGAATGGAGATGTAAGAATAGGCCAAAATCCACTATTCTGGGAGACTTTTTAAGGAACTTTTGGATCTTCAGAGGAAGAAAAGGGAACCTAGATCAAAAATATAGAAAACTTATCTTACTCAACTTTTTGCCTCCTCAACAATATAGACAACATTGTTTTATTGAAAATTTCCTAGTTTTTCTCCATTTGGGAGATAGTTGTTTTAGAAAAATAATTCCAAGTCTGGAGAAAATGCAAAAAGGACAAAGTTGGCAATTCTAGATTGATGTAGAATCTTCTCGGAGCATCATATTTCCAATATGAAGGTTGTTGTATACTCACCATAACCATTATTGTCAACACCTAATATAAAAAAAATCTTGGTTTCTGATAGATTTTTTTTATAGGTGGAAAAATTTGGCCTCTGAGATTGATTTTGCCCATAAGAAAAACACAGAACTTGGGAAAAAATGGTTATTTCTAAGAACTATAACTTTTATCTCTAATCTAATATTGGAGCATGAATATATTACTTAGAAAGACAATTCATTGGAGAATATGCATGAAGGATTAGAATTTGGATAAGTTCTTTAGTGTTCTTAAGAAATTGAGAAGAAGGACCCGTATACTTAATTAACAAAAAATTACAATGTGCATAGTTTCCAGAATTTGAAGGAAATATTACAAATACGGGAAATGAGATGCTTCTAACAACATTATTTATAGTCAAGATTATATAATTAGGGTTACAAATAGAGCAAGTAAAGTTTAGAATTGAAGTGCAATAATAAGGAAGAAGAAACATGGAAGATGAATAAAGACCCTACATGCATGAAGAAAAACCCAGAGGACTAAACATTAGTATGGGGAATGAATATGAAAATTATAATGGACAAAGAGATATACTAGACCCATTAGAGTTGATATAAATCATGATGAATTCAATAATAGAAGTGCAAAGTTATATTGATGATAATGAAAGGATAATAAGAACTCGGGAGGAGAGAAATCATAAAAGCACATAGATGTTGTAGAGTATGAATTAATTACAAAATAAAATAAATAATGGATTTGATTAGAGGCATGAGGAAGTGGAAAGGAATCATGTAATGATAGATAGTTACAAAAGATCCAGGTACTCAAGAAGTGCTAGAATAACTCAAAGACAACATTACTCACCCATTTAATTGGCCAAGATATATGCAGATGAAGAATCACAAAGCAATGTAGAAGTGTCCATGTTAGGCATCAAAGAAGAAGATACAAATTGGACAATTTTTGAGGTGATCTTGGGAATCTTAGGCCACCAACCTTTGATGGTTAAATAAAAAGGTGATATGACGTTGAAGCATGGTTGCTTGGAATAATAAAATATTTTCAGTTGCATAGCTACTCATCCAATATAGAAACCATGATTGCTATATACCATCTAAAAGGAAATGCTTCTATGTGGTGGCACCAACTAAACAAAGTCAAGCACATCAATGAAAATATGATCTCTTGGAAGTAGTTTAAGAAGTATTTCCATCAAAAATATATTTTAGAGCATTACTATGAAAAAAAGATGTAAAAGTTTTTTGTGCTCAAAATGGGAAATATGACAATGGAAGAATATGAGAAGAATTTCTTGAAGATACTAAGGTATGTGGGTTATATAAAAGAGGAGAAGGTAAAAAAACATAGGTTCTTAAGTGGACTACCATCATTTTACAAGTACAAGATCCAATTTGATGAACCTAAGACTCTAGAAGAGACCTATATGAGCAAAGAAAAGGTAGATCAACTTTCCAGAAGTCCTAGAAGGACAAGAATATGGAAAAATTGGCCAAAGAATGAAGGGTTTCAAACATCCTTTCTTAAGGAGAAACCCTAATGCATACCAACAAATCCAACTAACTCAAAGTGAATCCAAGATGGTAGAATCTTTGGGAAAAGATACAAACCACCAATCAAATGTTGGGGATGTAAAGGAGAACACATGTATAGATATTTTCCTCATAAGAGAGATAGAATGAGGACTATGCACAACATACATGAGACAACTATAGTGGAAGACGTGGGTAAAAATATTCCAAAAATATATGCAACCCTAGAGAATCGACATGCAAATTGTCAATCAAATATGATCGAAGTGGAAGGTAAGATTGCAAATCATGATATTTCCATGTTAGTTGATTCAGGAGCAAGTCAATTACATTTCCCCTAATTTAGTTTAAATATTTCATTTGAAGAGAAATGAACATGAGAAACCATGATTGGTTCAACTAGCTATTGGAACCAAAAGGAAGATTAATGAAATTGTTAAAGGTTGTCCAATAGATATGAATGGAATCAACACTACTTCATATATGAAAATCATGCCCCTTGGATCATATGTTGTACTTATTGAAATGGATTGGTTGGATATGCATCATGCTAATCTAGATTTCCATAAAAAAACGTTTACTTGTCTTGATGAAAAATTAAAACAAAGAATAATGAAAGGAATTCCAAGACCCATTTCTATAAGGGAAATTTAAGCCTTACAAATGAAGAGGTGCGTCAAGAAGGGATTTCAATTATATCCAACTCATGTGAAAGAGACCGCCAAGATTAAGTTTCCAAGTCTTAAGGACTTTCTAATGTTGCAAGAGTTTGAGGATGTATTTGGGGAAATATTAGGTTTACCATGAAAGAGAGATATATATTTGTCTATTGATTTGATCCCTGAAGCTACCCCAATATAAAACACTCCTTATAGAATGAGCACACTAGAATAAAAATAGTTAGAAATGCAATTAGGAGGATTTATAAACAAGGTGTGCATACACCCAAGTGTCTCACCTTGAAGAACACTAGTATTCTTTGTGAAAAAGAAGGATGGGACCTTGAGGCCGTGTATTGATTTTAGACATCTAAACAAATCTATTGTGAAGAAAAAATACCATATACCCATAATTCATGACCTCTTTGATCAAATAAAAGGATAAAATACATTTTCAAAGATAGATATGAGATCAGGTTACTATTAGGTAAAGATCAAGGATGAAGAAATAAACAAGATATATTTTACAACCAAGTATGGGCACTATGAGTTTGTAGTGGTGCCATTTGGATTAACAAATGCATCAACTACATTCATGTGCTTGATGAATGACATATTCAAAAATTGATTAGAAAAGGTTGGCATTGTGTTCTTTGATGACATACTCATCTATTACATCTCATATGAAGACCATGAACAACATTTAAGGTTGGCACTATAGGTGCTAAGAAAGCATCAAATGTATGCTAAGTTGAGAAAGTGTTATTTTTACCAGAAACAAATCCATTACTTGGGCCACATAATTTCAAAGGAAGAGATAGCAGTGGATCTAGAAAAAATTGAAGCCATTAAAGGATGGACAACACCAAGGAATGTAACGGAGGTAATGTCATTCATGGGGCTTCTTTAGGAGATTCATAGAGGGATTCTCCAAGAGTTGTTCATCCCATCACTTCTTTGTAAAATAAGGGAATTAAATTTTAATGTACCTCAAAGTGTGAAAAATGTTTCCAACTACTAAAGGAATTTCTAACTAGTGCACCCATTTTGAAGATTTCATATCCAAATGAAGATTCTATGGTGTGCACGGATACATGTAAAGAGGGACTTGGTGGATTCCTTACTCATAATGGGCATGCCATTTGTTATGAGTCCAGGAAGATTAAATAACATGAAAGGAATTATACCACACATGACATGGAGCTTTCTACCATGGTCCATGCACTGGAGATGTGGAATAAATTTGAGTTGAGTATAGACCATAGTGGTATGAAATATTTATTTGAGAACCAACTTTAAATTCTAGGAAAACAAGGGGGTTGGAGATTTTGAGAGAGTGTGACTTTGATATCAAACATATCAAAGGAAAAGAGAACAAGGTTGTTGATGCACTCAACAAGAGGATACATGTAATGCATGATACAACCATTAGCGTCTATAGATCAGATTTAAAGAGAAGAATTTTATAAGTTGTTGTTTAAGATGGGTATTACCTACATGTAAAAGAAGGCCTACAATAGGAATATGTACAACAAAATACAAAGAATATAAATATGGAGAAGATGGAATGTTAATGCATAAAAATAGAGTTTATGTTCTTAATTCAGATGAATTAAGGAATTTGGTACTAAAAAAAAAAAACATAATGTTCCATATGATGGACATCTTGGTTACCAAAAAAAAATTTGAAACAATAAGAATCCAATACTTTTGGCCAGGAATAAAAAAATATGTGGTTGATTACATAGCTAAGTGTATGGAATGCTAAAGATTAAAATTTGAGCACATACACCCAACATGTTTGTTACAATCATTGTCAATTCCATAATGGAAAGGGGAAGTAGTCACCATTGATTTCATCACAAAGTTTCCTAAGACAATGAGGCAACATGACTCAATAATGGTAATGGTGGAAAAATTGACAAAGGATGCTTATTTATTCCAATTAAACTAAATCATGAGGCAACTAACATTGCAAAAATATATATGAGGAAAATTGACAAGTTGCATGGAATACCTAAGGAAATCATGTCAAATAGAGATCCAACGTTTACTTCAAACTTTTGGAAATGATTGTTTAGAGGATTTTACACAAATCTAAATTTTAGTACAATGTATCATCAACAAATAGATGAGAAGATAGATAGACTTAATCAAGTAATTGAATATTGTTGTTGTACATGCATCATTATTCCTCACATGCATACTCATTTACCATTGTGTGCATGAGACAGTTCACTCCACCTTGCATGCATGCACTGATTCACTCCATCTTTCATGCATGAGCTAGTTCACTCTACTTTGCACGCATGAACTAGTTCACTTCACTTTGCATGCATGAACTAGTTCACCCTATTGATATTATGGTAGTTGTGGGAGGTATTAATATCCATGTGTAACCTTTGTCTAGAATAGAATATTCTAGAAGAAAGAGAAACCCTAAACAGATGTGTAGAAACCCTAGAAGACAAGTCGACTCAGTAAAAGAATTAATATTAAAGTATTAGCTTATGAAAGGACAAGTCGGCCTAGACAAGTGACAAGAACCACTTTAAATAAGAGATGATCTATCTCATTTGTATAGACTCACTTCACTCACTCTCTCAATCAAGGATAGCATAATTTTGGAGTTGCAATTGCAAGATAGGAAGGTGGATACTCTGGGGTGTTTCTTGGTCTCTCTCTCTAGCGCCATCTAGCCTAATATGGTCACCATATCTTCTAGTATCTCTTGGTGATATTATTGGTGATGTATTGGAATATATTGGTGGTATTCTTGGTGGTGTCTTGAAAGAAGTGTAGTTGCAACTGCTGCAGATAAGTATTGTTCTTGTTTTGTGGCTTTGGGACTTTCTTTCTGGTAAGCTATCTTTGGAGAAAGATTTGCTCTGGTTGTTATATGTTGGTTATAGTGTTGCTTCCAGAATCATTCTATCTAGAAAAGGTTATGGTGCTCGGGGATGGCTACGTGCCTATGGTTGGATGACAATAGTGATATTGTCTATGGTAAAACAAGTACATCAAATATTTTAACAGGTTATGGGTCCACACCAGTTTCAAGAAAGTATAATTGTTGGAAGGTAAAGTGGCAGTTTTTTGTTAAGCTCGTTGTGACACCAGTTGCAGCTGTAACTAGGGTTTCTAATTTTGCAGCTGCAACAAACCCTAATCCAACTCTTTGGGCACCTTAAGTGAATCATTTTACCTAATTTCTGGATATTCTAGTGCACCCTAGCCTAGCACACCCTTTGATGTCCTCAGCCAGCAAAAACGTCAAGTTTGAGTCTTTGGGTCAAAGTCAAAGTCAAAGGATGAATTTTGGTCAAAATTTATTTTGTAGTCAAAGTTGAAATTTCATAGTTTCTATCTTGTTCTAATAATTGAATCTTCTTGATTTAGTTTCTAACCTCTTCTTGTCAATATGGTGTTTAGTTTCAGATTAGAAGACAAGATGAACGATGTTGTAAATTTCACAAGTATGCAATTATATATGTTTTTCATGTTATATCATCCAGCAAAGCATGAGTGTTTTTTGAATGGAATGTACAAGAGACCTTGTCCAAGCAATGATATTGGATTCAGTACATTCATAGGAACAAGCAGTTGAGGTTCCAGGTTCCAGGTTTGATTGATCAAATTGTTAAGTTTCAATTTGCACATATCAAGTTTGATAGATGCTATAGTTGTGACAACAATATTTGAAATGTTATATTACTGCTAGGTATACTTGGTTTCATGTAAGTACTATTGATATAGATGCTTGTTGCACTTTTTTTCAAAATGAAATAACATATCCTCTAGGAGATATTTCTTGTTTTTCTCTGGGGTAGGTCACCTTGGTGACTCTATGATGACTACCATCCTTGTTACCATAGATATGTTCTTATGAAAATGTTATTGGAAACAATTTTTCTCTTATTTTTCTTGTTCTAGGAAGGTCACTGAGAAGGAGTTAGAGTGACAGTTGAAAACATGGAGAAGATGACCCCATAAAGTGATGAGGTAGGTGATCTCACCAAGTACCAATTCTAAAGGAAGCATGTAAATAAAAAGAAGTTTTTGGACATCATTCACTCATATGTGTGTGGACCAATGTTAACATCCTCACTAAGTGGGATAGTACACGTTAGATGATTTCAAGACATTCTACAAAGAGGTCGGGATTAGGAGGGAGATCACTACTCCCTACAATCCTCAGGAGAATTGTGTAGTAGAAAGAAGGAACCATTCCATTGAAGAATATGTTAAGGAAATAATGAATGGCCAAAATATATCCATGTTTCTATGGGGAGACATCAAAATATTATAGAATATATGTCCTAGATCAACAGAAGGTTGAAATCAACAGCGATATGACTTTTTATGAGAATATTACCTTCAGGAAATCCATAAAAGATTCCATGGATTCCAACGATAAAGAGGAACATGAAGATCCCAAAGAACAAATTGTAACATCTCGCTCTTGCGCACACTGATGGAACTTATTCTTTGAAGACACTTGCTTGCAAGTGATCCATATTAATATACTATTGGTCGTTTGATTATGATTATGAGGCATTATGGATATGGTGATATGTTATTTTATTGTATTGACATAGACAGGTGCTATTGACTGGGTTCTCCTGAGTGTGCAGGACTTTGGACCTCGAGGATGCAGAGGCATCGATGAAACCCCTTGGACTCCGGATCAAGTCAGGGAGTGGACTGTTCGGCTGATTATTGTTGATGTGACATATGTACCTATGATTAGATGTTATGATGATAGACTATTTTGCTGACATGATTCGTTGATGATGCAGGCTGACGATAGCTTGTCGACTAGACTCACATGTGGAGTAGAGGGGTCACGCACGAAAACCCCAGGCTTTGAGGGAGAGGTGTGGAAAATAGCCTTGCCAAAGCCTACTAGCACTCCCGCCGTGGCTCGAACTATAGGTTAACATATACCTAGTTCAAGAAGACCCACGATGTCGTGAGGGAAGCCTGCGATAGTCGCTCGCGATGATTCTAAGTGGCATGCAATAAGGTGGGGGCCTTATTCCCTAGAGGCCCTTAGTCTCCCACAAGATCACCTGGCAGAGTATTGACTCCAGGGGTTTTTGATGTCTACCAAGTCATTCAAGAGGCGAGTGGCACCCTTGGAGCACGTAGTGCGTCCTGAAGGGCACGTCGTGCAAGGAAAATGGAAAGAAGTGAGTGGCACCCTTGGAGCACGTAGTGTGTCTTGAAGGGCATGACGCGCAAGGAAAACAGAAAAAGGTGAGTGGCACCCTTGGAGCACCTAGTGCATCCTGAAGGGCACGTCGTGATTTCAATGTGTAAGTGAATAAACCTAGTCGACCTTAAAATGAATGACGTGATAAGTAAGATTTAAAAACAATTTCCCTAATAAAAATGTCGCCCAACCTAGGAAATTAAAATCTAGGTCTAAGTGACTCTTGTGGTAAAAAAATAATAATCATAATTAAACATGTAACGAGAAGGGGGTAAGAAATTCAATCAATTTATTAAAATCAAATTATATTGGGGGATTAAAATTTTAAAAGGGAAATTATTGTTTATCTACGTATGCTAATTAAATTTTATTAATTAAAAAGAAAAAGGGGAAAGAGGTGGTTTTTCTACACTTGCGAATTTGAGTTTTAGTTAAAAAGGGAAAAGAGGGAAACTTAAAAGAAATAGGAAACTAAGGGGAAAAAGGGGAAACATAATGAAAAAGGGAAATGTAAGGAAAAAGTTGAGTGTCTAACTTATTAAGGAATCTTGCCTTTAAGAACTTTCTAACTATGAACTCAACTAGGAATTTAGTAAAGGCATAAGTCATTTAATTGTGTAAGAGAATATTGGGACACCAAGGAGCAATTTTAGGAATGCTTTTAGGTGGGTGAGGGAAATAGGAATAATTAAATAACTAATGAAATTAATTTTCTGGTGCAACTAGGGGGATGGGTGACATGTGTACAGGGGACGTTTTTTTCTGATTAAAATAATGAAAAAGAAATTAAATGAGAATTTGGGAAAGAAATCACTTAAAAACTCTATAAAAAGGATGGAGGCGGAGGAGTATGGATTTGATTTTTATGCGTAGCATTACGCTGCTGAATTTTTGTCTTGACTGACTTATCTTGTGGGAGTTGGGATACCCAGCTCGGGTAACGAGTGGCAGCTTGACCTTGCGAGACGAGTTGGATGCTATTTGTTCTCTGGTATAGTGTGTGTGGCCCTTTTGCGAATCAGGGGGCTCGGGGGGGGAGAAGAGTACCCCTAGCATTGGTTGGGAGGTACCGGTGAGGTCACATCGATCGACAAGCAGAAGCTGGATGGAGCACGCAGGACAGAAACTAATGAGCGATCGCATTGGGCTAAGGTACGCTGGTTTAATTGTTACTTGCAATGAATTTAAATTTACTCATGTTATTTCTCTGTGCTAGTTTAAGATTTCATTTCCATGTGTTGTCTAGCACCTTCCTTCCTATGTATTGCAAACCCCTTGCTTGTTGTTTTCTGAATGAATTTCCTTTGGCGAACCCAACTTATGATTTCATTGGATTATCTGTGTGGGTTTTAATGTTTATTATGAAGAGATTGTGATTTATCTTCCGCCCTTATCCTTAGGTCATCACTCCATGCATAAGCAGTCGGCTAGGAGCCGAATCGAAAATCGTCACTTCGGTGTTTAAAGACCTATAGATTCTAATGCCCTATTTTTATGTCCATGGATGATGAGTGAAGGATAATTTTTGCCCAACCATCTACCTCACTTATATCAATGTTGATTGATTCATGGATGAGCAATTAGTCTTGCGCTTTCTTGTGATTGATTTCTTCTGCATTTTGGATGGTAAAAATATGTGTTTTGATTGATGAATCCCAACACCTTGATTGGTAAATCTCGACGTTTTAATATGTTAATGTATGCACTTATTTATGGTGTGTCTGCAATTGAATATTTGTTGACAACGAATTGAATGTTTGTTGAGGACTATGTTTAACCTTTGTCGAATGTGAATTGAATATATATCAAGGACTGCACTTTAGATGGAATGTGTGACTGAGTTTTTTTTAATTTACCATTCATTGACTATGAATTTACACTTCCTTTTTATCTGCGTTTTGGACCAATTTTGACTGCGTTTACATCTCCCCTTTTCTTTTAAAAACGACTTGACACAACAAATTTTGTAATGAAGAGACAACGAATTCTGGTGGTATTTAGACCACGATTTTTCATTACTTACACAGAAATTTCCATAACCTTTAGGCAACTAATTTACCCACTATCTAAATTTGTTTTCTTATGTAATACTCAATTAAATCTTATCTTTATGTGGCAATGATTTTACCTCTACATCTTCATATCTTTTTTCTAGCCTAATCATTTAATTTCTTTGCAATGTTAATTTACATCGAATGAGAAATTACCAATGTTTAAGGGACAACAAATAAATTGCTTTGATATTGTGTATAACAGCTAAATCACATAGCGATTTTATGAAGCGTTGTTCATTTTATGGTAAGCGATTTATAAATGCTTGCATTTTGTTTACTTATATGTCTTCAATGATTTAATGTTAAGGTTGCGAGCTTATATGTATCTGCAATGTATATTATGCCTATGTTTATTTCTATGATATTCACGGTGAAATTCACAATGCTCTACGCACAGCGAATTTGGGTAGCGTTCATTATGGTTGCAATAATATTCTGACAACAATTTATATGCACATATAGCAAATTAATAATCAAAGAATGCCTTGGTATTCAGAACATAAACGATTTGTTGACAACGTATTGATCATTACCTTTGTTGGACAATGATATTTATTTATCATCTAGTTATGGTTAATTACACAGGAAATTAGTATTTAATTTATATCAGATATATCGTATATATATGCTAGTTATATCATGCTTAATAGATGGCAGTAGCGTATACACAACCACATAATAATTTGTAGACAATAATATTAATAGACTGCATTATCGCATTTAATATACCTGCAATTGAATAATTAATCAACAGTTTTGATGATAGACAACAAACCCAGAAATAGTTATTCGTCGACAGCTAGATTGTTGTTGATAGTAGTTTCCCTTAATTTGTATCTGAATAGTTAGTCGAGTGATGTTAGATAGTGATCCCCCCCAAGATTTTATTTGCGAAGGACAACGTTTGTACTCAAAAAATTTATTCACAGTAAACTCACCCATAATGCTAATTACCTAGCGATTTTTACAGCTCATATGGAACTTATAGTTATGGATATTATTGATCTTAGACAGATACATCTTTCTTTTTATTAGATAGCATTGTTGATCTTCCTCACATCTTTTGATAGCAATTTTATTAGATAGCGTTGTTGATTTTTCTGACAGCTTTGATAGTGATTTTATTAGATAGCAATGTGGATTTTATAGACAACAAGATAAATGCTATCCAACCAACTATTCATAGATAGATATTACAGTTAGAATGTGTGATCATGGTTAAACCTAGATTTTGATAAACGACATTGTGGATATGTCAACTATCTTGACCTAAGTCTTGTTTATTTGGGCAGGGTAATGAAAGGGTTGTGGGAGTTAACTTAGGCTGCAAGGAATTACATGTTAGTAAATGACAAGGGTAGTGAGACCTTTATGTAATTAAAATATTAATTAAATAATAAATACTTATTGTAGAATGGATTCTCGAGGGAGAACTTCTTCAATGACTATCAACGTCATTTAATTAAATGTACGAAATTATTTTGTTGTGCAAGGAAATTATTGTGTTGTATGAATGTCATATTCGTCTTGTTGACTTGTCGATTGGGTGCTAGGGTTAGTCGTTAGGTGTTTAGTTAGTCCATTGATCTTTTAGAGCATTGAATTTAGTTGGTGTTGAGGGTCCAGTTTTGTTGTTGCACCATGGTTGTTGTCACGCCTATCATCTAATGACGGCATGAGTCCTAATGAGGGGATCATTGTGCACCCTAATGGATAGAGGCGAATGATAACTTTGTCGGAGTCTGTGTTTCCCGTTGTGGGCATTTGTTCGTTGTAGTTGTTGTTGGTGCTTGGGTTGTAATGCCTTCATGTGTTGGGTTTGGCACACCATGGAGGTTCTAGTTACTAGTCGTGGAGGCGGTTGTTTCGGGATTGTGGATGTTGTACTTTAACTTGTAGGCGTTGTCGTGTTTGTGTCGGGTGGGTAGTCGTTTCTTTCTTTTTGATTTACGCATGTTTTTCCCAATTGATCGATGTGCTAGTGTGTAGAGGCATTTCCTGTTTCCTGATCTGCATGCGTGGTGTTTGTCGTCAGGTTGTGTGGTTTAATTTTTGTCTTCATTGCCTTCCTTCCTAAAAACAACAAAACAAATTGCACTTTTTGCTTCGCTTGGATTCGTAACGATTGGGGTAGTTACATATGGTATCAGAGTGGGTTTCGACCCACGACTTGGGATCACTACGGCTTACGTTGATTTGATTTATGATTATAAGGTTACTAATTAATTGGATTTGTATTCGTGTAGGTAATGATGGTTAGAGGACGTCGCAAAGGAAGATGATGAGGTGCTAGGGGAGGAGGCGCAACGCCCCCAGTAGCATCCATGCCTGAGGGATCTAACCCCCAGGGAGAAGAACAGGTTATCGGGAAGGAACAGATAATGGTGGGTGATGTGGTTGGGTTGATGAGGTTTTTTCAGCGGATATCTGAGGCACTGATTAGTCGTTTGGACAAAGATGAGGCCATGGCATCGGCACCCCCTGAGGGTCCACTGCGCGCTCCAGTCGGTACTGGTAGCATTCACCGATCCATGGTTGGAGAATATGGTGATGTGCTTTTCACTTCACGACTATACCTCCAACATGAAGGTCCCCATGGCAGTCTTTTAACTGAATGGGAGCACTCTTCTATGGTGGAAGATGCTCCTGTCACAATTGAACATGGCCATCGAAGATGTGTCATGAGAACTGTTCCGAGAGAGGTACCTATCAGAGGAATTCATTGAGCGTCATATCAATGAGTTCAACGCCTTGTGATAGGGCGGTCGTAAGGTGCCCGAGTACGAAGCCCGTTTTATGGAGTTGCTTCAATATGATCCACACCTTAATACTGAGAAACGTAAGGTCAACAGGTTCTTGTTTGGCATTAATGTCAACATTTGTGCAAAGATTAGGATTCTGATACCGCGAACCTTGCATGATGTCATTCAGAAGGGCCTCATAACATAGGAGGAGCTTATCAGCGAGGGTCAGAGCAGGACTCCAATGAGACCAGCAAGGCAGGTGCCATCTGGTGCGCAACAACATCATACACCAGCTACACATACGCCAAGATATTGTGGCTTCTAGAGAGGATCCACATTCACTACACCTCAGTGATCGACGCCACAATAGCGAACTCCTTACCGAGGACCACATCATCAACAATAGTGTCGACTGCAACAACAACAGTTCAGGCCTATTCAAAAGAACAAACCAGGATTCCAGGTCGATGGGTCGTCAACTTCTACTTCGGGTACCAAGATTATTGGACCAAAGAAGGGGTGTTGGACATGTGGGGAGCCACACTACCAGCACGACTGCCCAGTGGAGAGGACTAGAGCATCTGGATCAGTCAGACCCACTACTGTGGGAGATTTGGGCAAGGCCCATCGGATTCATGCAACAATGAATAACTGCTAGGCAGAGCACTAGTCGATTATGCTCGAGGCGTCAGGTACCATTTTTGACCAGACCCTTAGTATTTTGATTGATCCCAGTGCTATTGAGAGTTTCATTTCAGGTGCAACGCTAAAAAGAATTAAGGTAAAGGCGGTCTAACAAGATGAGTTTAGATTTGTAGAGATGGCTTCGGGAGCCAAAGAGAAGGTTGGAGGGAAGGTTATGGGTTATAGCCTTAACCTGGGAGAGTTTGTCACCAAGGCCAACCTATACATCACGATATTAGGATATTATGACGTCGTGATCGGTATGGATTGGTTGGAATCGCATGAGGTGATATTCAACTATAATATGAAATGGTTGAGCTTGGTCAATGATGAGGGACAAACACGTGTGATTGTAGGTCAAAATCAGGGAGTTTCCCTGAGGTTCATCTCTTCCTTGCAACTATGGAAGAGATTGCGCAAGGGGTGTAAGATTTATGTGATCCTTGCGTTAAACGAAAAGGGAGTAGCGAAAGGTCTAGAACACCTTCCGGTGGTAAGAGAGTTTGCGGACATCTTTCGGAGGATTTACTTGGGATGTCATTGGAGAGGGAATTAGATTTTACCATAGACCTAAAACCGGGGACTGAACCGATAGAAATAACTCCCTATCATATGTTGACCCCAGAGTTACAGGAGTTGAGAATGCAATTGAAGGAGTTGTTGGACCTGGGACTTATATGTCCAAGTGTGTCACTATGGGGTG
>ML851719.1:0-13240 GCA_009831015.1 Picea engelmannii
GAGGAGCCCTTGGATCCTTTAAATCCTTCATGTTATGACAAAGGTAGTGACATTGTTGATAATATTGATGAGTTCATACATGTTGGAAGATGTAAGTGGGATGTGATTGGTTTAGATGAGGATCCCATTTATGATATGGAAGGATATCTTCGAATGTTTCCCTTACAACAATCATATGATATTCCTAATAATTTTGACGTTTGGCAACAAGATGATGATATAGTTAAAAAAGTTTTCCAAGCACCCAAGGATGACCCAGTGCAATATTCTCTTGATGATTTTTGGTCATACCTTGAGGATTTTGATGAGTATTCCTTTGAGCACTTATTCTATGAAGAAGATTATCAACCACCGTTGTGCTCAGATATTGATAAAGGTGAGGACAATGTTTTCCCAAAGAAGGATCCTTGTGATAGGGTTTTCCAACACCCTTCGACTACTTTACCTCACTATGTCACTAAAGGTGTAGTTGGGAAACATGTCCCTTGTCTTGAGTTTTCTCTGGGGAAAATCCTTCTTTTAGAATTCAAGGGTAGGTTGAATACCTTAAGAAGAAGTTTATTATATCACTCTTCAACTTTCCCTTAGAAATTTTCCAATCATCCTCTAGGTTCTTACTAGTCCCTTCCCAGACCTCAGGATGTGATGATGTCCAAGGTAGCCAACCTTTAGACTCTTTGAGTCAATCTATTGAGCCTTTGATTTTTCACGATCCCTTTCTGAGATAGATTGAGCACTTTCCTAGAATTATGACTTGGCATAATTTTGTCCCTCCCTCCCGCCTCCATGAGCTAAACTTTATGATTTCTAATTATATGATACATGCTCTAACTCATGTTATTTTTGTTCTTAACTTGTCAATGTTTTGGTTTATGATGAAGCACAGAGGCATGTATTATGAGATATTGCTAGGATGGTTAAACTAGTTATTTGACTACACCTAGCATTCAACCAACAGGTAAGTATAGGTAGGTAGGCATTTGCATCCATTGTATATACCATCTGCATATCATGATAGCATAGTTATAGTTGCATTTTCATATTATTTTGTCTCACTTGTATATATGTATTCTCATGATCATATGTTAGATTATAAATTCTCTTTATTTTATTATATCATATATGAACAAGGGGTGATATCACCACCTTAAGGGTTACTAATACATTTTGTTGAGATTTAGCAAGCACATGTCATACCAGATATGTTGAGGTTCTCATGCGCTCTGCGGTGAGCACATGTCCCCAAGTTGGAGCCATATATTATCCCCTACCCTAGGGATAACTAAAGAGATCATGTCTCTAGGCCCACACGTCCTATACATAGAGTGTCGAGAGTCAGATGACTTGAGCATGGCGCCAGAGGGCCCCTCTTTTCTTCAGTGAAACCCATTCATCAACAACAACATTATCCATCCCACTAGCCTAGTCCTGAAGTAGCAGTAAGGCTTTCTCCATGAGGTAATGAGTCTGGGTATCATGGTATGTGTCACTCTAGTTCTTGAAGCACTTGAATATGTTGCATTGAATTCTCCTTCATTTCATAACTTTTGCTTGGAAATTATGCTCTTTGAATTGTTCATACCTGGAAGGGTGACATGATGCCCTAGTAAGTTGATCTCCCTTTAGGATGGGTTTCCACTGGGTGGGTCTGTGAAAGGTCATCGTCCATTCCCTCCATACTTACCACTTTCCATCTTTTTTCCTCTCATCTCCCCCTACCTTTGTTTGGGCATTGGGATTGGCCACACTAGAAAGGGTTGTACCTTGCCTTATGGGAAGAAGGGGCTAAAGGCCCAAAGGGTAAAAGTAGCTTGCAAGAGTTAAAAGCCAATATTTAAACCTTTGAGATGCTTCGCCCAGGGATTCCCGAGAAAGCAATAAAAAGATTCTTAGTAAGAAAAGGGAACCTACAAATAAATAAACACTCAAGGTACTATTTGATGGATGGGAGGTCTCATCATGAGCTGACCTATTATGACCATGGACATGTAGCGGTATGACACAACCATCTATCTAGTCACCAAACCAGGGTAGTGTCTCTTGGTGGCATAACCAAGAGAAAGGGGGTCTCATCACGAGCCAACCTTCACATCTCCATGAAATTCTTGTGGTTAACGTTGTGACCAAGCTAGGACAGTGTCCCTCAACTCTTCCCTTGAAGCATAAAATAAAAATATAAAAAATAATAAAACTAAGTATAAAAGGCCTTGAATGGGATAGGAAAGAATGGCATTGATGGCAAGGTGCAACTCGACCTCTACAAAGGCACCCACTTGTAAGACCTACATTTCCCTGTTATCACTACACCCATGCCCAGACATTAACCCCATGCCACCTCACAAACCCTTACATGACCTAGATTGGTTCTCACCTGGGAAACACCCCAAACTTAAGGAGGATTAACCAAATAGGACACCTTGAGACCTTCTCCAAACATGACTTGTTAAACTGCATAACATCTTTGACCATTTGTCTGGGTAAAGGGGGGTTTGATGCACATGTTGGGTAATTTTATTATTAGATTTTATTGACATTGCTATGATCCTTGTGATTTATGAACCCGTGGAGGAAGTGCTTGTTGTTGCTGTAGGACTTTGCTTGGTGGACAGGCACATATGGGGGAATGATTATCTTGGACCTCTATGGGGATGAAATCCCACAGATGGATGATGCGACCCCAACCAGGGGCAGAGAGACATCAACAAATTTCACCAAGAAGAAAGAAGGGCATTGCACCAGAGACACCTTGAGAGACCTAGACCCAGGGGGGTATTGCCTTTCCACCTGGATTTGACCTTTGGGAGCCCACGACATCACCTTTTTTTACCCTAGACGTCATCTAGAGTTAGGGTTTGCACCTTGATATCAATTGTGAGCTAATTGGCTTGTGTGGGCATCATCCAGAGCCTCTGGAGGCCAAATGTCCTACTTCTGGAGCCCAAAGTTTCACCCTAGAGGCTTATTGTCACCCTAGAAGGGCATGACATCACCCTTGGAGATGATTTCAGGGGTTAATTACTTTCATTTGTGTAAAAACTGGATTTTTTGATGTAATTTGGTGAGGTTGTCCTTTTTATGACCTAATTTTAATTAAAGGTCATTTATATTGTATAAATAGAGAGAAAATACTCTCATTTTTTCATCATCACTCATCACACAAGTGGTGTGGTCTGAAATTCGGCCCTATTTAAGGGTTATTGGCTGAACTAACTAGTGCGCAACTTCTTGGAGAGGAAATTTTTGGTGTATTTTGTTTATTTCTCATTGTGGAAGATATTCAACTAGGGTTTGGCTTGATTATTCTTGGTGAAGTAAGTAGAAAATATGCAATTTGTTTATAATTCTTGTGGTAAATTTTACTTGGTTCATGTTAAAGATTATGAAATTTCTTGCTTAAACCCTAGGAGAGAAACATAATTTACTTCTTTCTCCCTATAGTTTTCCACTTGTTTAAATTTATGAAGTGTACCTTGTTTAAGAATTAGCTACTAGAGCCTTAAAGTGTTAGCTCTTTGGTAGTGTTACTCTACTTGCCTATTGCATTATTTTCTCTCAATAGTCTAAGGAAGGAAAAATTCTTTAGGGCCTAAGATCCCTTACTTTCTAGCAAATTTCTCCCTAGGACTTGGATGCTTGAGTCCTTGGGTATCCAACACCTCCTCCATTCATCCCTTATCCTTTGACAAAGTATTATCATTGTTAATTTTCTCCAAGTTTTGTCGCTGCTATTGTGACTCCATAAATCTTAAAAGACACTAGTCTACTCATTATAGTGGATGATAGGTCGAAAAAACACTCAAACCTTTATCCTTGAAGCTTTTACTAACACTTGTTAACCTTAAATTAGACTAACTCCTTAGCTAACTTGTTGTTGTTGCAAAAGATTGCTACAACCATCCAACTACAACAAATTCTCTGCAAAAGTGACTTATTTAGCTAGCTAGACATTACCAAACTTGCTTGTAACAAACTTTTATCATTTAGCTAGGTTAAATCTATTTCTTCTTGTCATTTTCAAACACTTTCAAGGCATAATTCTTGTGGCTGTTATAAAATATTAATTGTTTTTATAAACTATTGCATTGTTGTAAATTCATATTAGCTAGCTTACTTTTTGAAGGTTAATGGTCTTAAGAAGCACTAACATCATATCTTTGTACTTGCAAGTTGCTATATTTTCTTGTTGTCTTGTTTTGGGCAGGTACACTTCATTTTACCATTTGCTTCATCCCTTAAAGACTATAAGAACCTTCTGAATTGAGTGACCAGTGAGAGGGGGATTTTCTTGCATCCTTGCCTGAGTTATCAACCCTTTAGGTCATTGGGGACGTCTCCCCTGGGGTAATCTTGATATATCCGTAAATAGAAAGGGGTTTCAGGTTAAGGTGACAGTGATAGGTCACCCCATGTTACGCCAATATCACATCCACTTGCCTTGGGCTTAGGGAAAGTATAGATTGTGCGATAACATGCCACTAAGGCTTTGTTGGAGGTACCTAAAGTGATGATCACTCTAAGTTGCACAAGCTTATTTTTCTCTCTAATCAAAACATCACAAAGGACTCAAGATAAGGTTATTTATAAGTAGTCCCTAGAGCTTCTCTAGTTGCATAAAATGTAGATACAAATACAAAATATGCACTACCAAGCTTATCAATAAAAATGTATATACAATGTTGATCGTCCAACTTTATGTTACACTTTGCACACAAAATTATAAGTTTTTTGAACTTAGATAAATAGTCTTCAATGCAAGAAAAAACATTTGGACTTAAATTCATTATCTGATTTTTTATCTGGTGGGCTTGAATAATATTTTATTTACCAAACATAGATTCAAGCTTAGCCCAAGCATCATCAAGGTCATCAATTTCTTGAAGGTGAAACCTTAAATCAAGAGAGATGGACATTCCAATCAATCCACGTGCTTTGTCATTCTTATTTGCCCAGTTGACTTTCTTTTCATCATGAATAATTTCTAGTTCTTTCCCCATTGTAATACGGTACAATCCTTTACTTCTTAATAAATTCTCCATATGCGATTTCCATTGGAAGTAGTTGGTGCTGGTAAGCAAAAAATCACTGGAAAAAAACATATTAAATATGCAAATAATGTGGATTTAAAAACTAAAACTGATGGTTAGGATGGAAAGATCTCGAAAAAATAGGTTGTTTAAAAAAACGGCCCTGAAAATGGAATTTGGATGTGAAAGTTATTCCCTTTTGAAAAAAATGCATAAATGGTGACCAAAGAGCCATGTGGCAAGTGGAATTTGGTCTAGGTGGTGATAATCCCCTCAACTGTGCCTCTTAGCTCACTTTTAAATAATTTACTTATGAAGTGTATCACCTTTTTTTTTTTTAACAAATGAGAATCACTTTTACAATGAAGTTGTTTTATAAATGAAAGTTGCATGAAAAATATAACTTTAAAATAAAATATTAAAGCTACTTATAGTGATTCACTTTTATAACTTAAGTGAAATGCACTTTACAATGAATGTATGAACTTTTTCAAAAAATATAACGAAATAAAGTTGTTTTATAAATGAAACTTGCATGCAAAAAATAATTTTAAAATAAAATATTAAAGCTACTTATAGTGATTCACTTTTATAACTTAAGTGAAATTCACTTTACAATGAATGCATAAATTTTTTCGAAAAATGTAACAAAATAGAGACTTGACCTCAATACCTCTTACTAAGTAAAGTAATTTTTAACCAAGTGAGCTAGTGCAAAACATAATGTAATGTTTATAATGAGGATTGTTGTTGTTGTTGAAGACGACCTTGGAGAACATGCTCATAGAAAACTATTTTCACACACGGAAAAACTTTCGCTTCTCGACGACAACAAGGGTTAAATCTCGGTTAACTTACCCGAAAAATGTAAATTTCCCTCTATTTTTAATTTACCGAGATCGCATAGAGCGCATGACAAAGAGCATACGTAGATAGGAAAACCCTTTTTGATATGTTTATGATTTACTGAGATCATATAGGGAGTGGGAAAAGAGCATACACAGATCGAAAAGAGTGGCAATCCAGAAATAAAAAACATAGAACCGAAATAATAACTGTGCAAAAATTTAAAAGGGCGTATTCAGGCTTTATACCTTTGGATTTGACTAAAATGGTTGTATCTTGGGAAAACATAAAACTTTTCGAGTGAAACAAAAAACGTTACTAACTGAAACGAGCACTATGGACACAATAGAATAGTCCTTTCAGCCCAGAAATGCACAGAAATGGAAGAAACTAGAGATGGAGAAACACGACTTCACAATCTCGATCTACAATGGGAGTGGGTTTTCATATGCACTCTGATACCATGTTCGACAACACAAGTATTCCAACAAAGGACAAACACCTTTAACAACCACTCACACAACCAGGACAAAGATCAACACACCAATTTTTTCATGTGGTAAAACCCCTACATGGAAACATCCACGACCCCAGTCAACGTGGCTACTTGGAGCAATTTATTAATGCAAAAAAAAAAAATTGCAGAGATATTTTACAAGAGAGTTTCTCACTATTGATCATCGGACCCTCTATGCTCTTTAAATAGAGATCATGGACCAATCAAGTGTTAAGCCACAGATCAATGTAGCCATTAAGATCGAGGATAATATGGTCCGTCGGATCACTCTATGTCAGGAACATATCATGACTGTAGGATTACCTTACTACAAATGCATACTAATGCACAATAAAGAAACACACTAAGAAAAACACTTTTACCTAAGGACACATTAGACCAAGCTGATCTTAATTAACTCCTAAGTGTCTAAATATCTTAACAATAAGTAGATCCACCAATACATGCTACCTTTGAGAGGCCGAAGACATATGAATGCACTAACTCCATTGGTTGTGTCTTCTTCGTATGTTTCTTGATAGAAAATATTGTTCTCTTTTGTTTACCATATATGCAATGCTTGCATAATTCCATATCTATTGCTTTCAGACCTGAAAGATGATTCTTCTTATGCAAGATCTCAAGACCCTTCTTGCTCATGTGCCGAGCATTTTATGCCAAAGCTCTGTTCCGCTATTTGCAACTTATAATGTAGCTTCTACTTCTATATGACCTTCAAGCACATACAATGTACCAAATTTGCATCATTTGGCAATCATCAATGGTCCTTTTGTTACCTTCCATGCACCTGCTCCAAATGTAACACTATACCCAAGGGCATCGAACTTCCCAGCAGAGATCAGGTTTCCCTTGAGTTGAGGAACATGTCTCACATCCTTTAGTAATCAACAATTTTCACTTTTAATCTTTAGTAGAACATCTCCTTTTCCAATGATGCTACAAGGCTCATCACAACCAAGATAAACTTTGCCAAAATTACCAGCTTGGTAATTTCTAAAACAATCTTTGCATGATGTTGCATGAAATGTTTCTCTTGAGTCAAGTACCCAAACATTTGCATTGGCATCTCCTGTATATAGGATAAGAGCACCTACATCTTCTTCGTAAATTGTATTTGTCTCAACAGTAAGATTTCTGTGGGAGGGATTGTTTAGAAGATTTAGAGGAACCACAATATTGACAATCGAAGGTCGACGTTTCGAGTCCATATCAGGACCCATCTTCAGGACATTTAAGCATGGGTAAAGAAAAATCTAAAGAGAAGAGATAAATAACGAACCTACGGGAGGTGGAAAACTCTGAAATCGGATCTAAAAACCTAGAAAGTTTTAATTAAAAAGATTTTAAAATTTTTGAATTTCTAGGGTTTAAATAAATATTAATTGTAAGATTTTTAATACAATATTAATAAAGGTGTATTAATGTAATAATTAGAATAAATTTGTTTAAAATTTTATTTTATATAAGTGTTAGAGCAATATTGATAAAGGTTTAAATAAAATATTAATTGTAAGAGTTTTAATAGAATATTAATAAAGGCTTATTAATGTAATGATTGGAATAAATTTCTTTAATTTTTTATATTTTTAATACAATATTAATAAAGGTTTATTAATGTAATAATTAGAACAAAATTCTTTAATTTTTATTTTATTTTATATAAGTGTTAGAGCAATATTAATAAAAGTTTAAATAAAATATTAATTGTAAGAGTTTTAATAGAATATTAATAAAGGCTTATTAATGTAATGATTGGAATAAACTTCTTTAAATTTTTATAAGTGTTAGAGCAATATTAATTATAGGTTAAAGGAAAATTTGAGGGAAGGGTTATTAATACTGAAAAGTTGTTTTAGTTTATAAAAAAGGGGGTTGGTTTTCACAAAAATTAGGGTGTTTTAAAAGGATGAGGAGGTGAAATAGATGAGCCTAGGTTTTAGAGTTAAAGTGTGAATTACCTGGTATGTCTGTCTTGGATCAGAGGAATCCAATTTTCGCTAATTTCTAGACTATTGTCTCTGTTCATGTTGTTAGGATGTTTGAGGATTTCAATAGCTTCTTTGATTCTGCGTTTGAAGAAGTGATCTTCCTTGGTTAAATTTTTTGTGTCTCCTAGGCGTACGTGGTGTTTGGATGAAAATGAGTGTTCGGCTACAGCTGAGGTGTGAGTACATTCGTTCTTGATATCTGCTCCATGTTATTTGATCATGTTTTGAAAGGAACGACCAGTTTCTCCTATGTATCATTTACCACAGGAACATTCTATTTTGTAAACTTCTTTACAATTCTGATGGTCAGGTTTATCTTTAAAGGATTTCGTTTTTTGTTTGATGGTTTCTGAGGGTTTAAAGGAGGTCTTAATCTCTTTCTTTCTTAGGACATTGGCAATATTATCAGTTATTCCTTAGATATAAGGAAGGTAGGTTGTAGTACTGAGGGGTTGGTTGTTAGGTGGTTTGGGTCCATTACTTTCTCTATCTAGGGATTTGTTTATCATTTTCTTAATGTCTTTGTCCTTGTAGCCTATGCTCTTGAAAACCCTAGAGAGGTGATCTTTTTCTTGAACTAGGTTATCATCATCCGAAATTCTTAAGGCCCTCATGGCTAGAGTGTTGAGGACACCTAACTTCTGGGTTGGGTGGTGATGAGAGCTAGCGTGAAGGTAGTTTTCTATGTGGGTCTTTTTCCTATAGACTATATGTCCAAGACTCCCGTCTTCTTTCCTTTTGATTAGTACGTCTAGGAAGGGAATGCTACCATTTTCCTTAAGTTCCATTGTGAATTTAATGTCTTTAGAAATATCATTGAGATGTTGGAATAATTTTTCTAGTTCATCTTTACCGTGGGGCCAAAGTACATTAGTATCATCAACGAATGTCTTCCATCTTAATGGTTTAAGAGGAAAGGAATCTAGGGATTTTTTCTCGAAGTTTTCCAGGAAAAGATTGATGAAAATGGGAGATAGTGGGGATCCCATAGCTACGCCACTTGTTTTTTCATGAAATTCACCTTGATAGCTAAAAAATGTGGAATGGAGACAAACCTCTGCTAGTTTTTTTGTTTCCGGGTCTGTCACTTCTTTAACAACCTGGATGGCTTCATCTAGTGGGATTTTGGTGAAAAGGGAGACAACATCGAAGCTAATAAGGATGTCTTCAGGTTTTATTTTCTCATTCTTGATAATTTTGACGAAATCATTATAGTCCTTAATGAAGGAGTCTGTATGACCTACTAAGGGGCTAAGGATATTTGCTACATGCTTGGCTAGTTCTTAAGTGGGCGAGCCGATTGTGTTTACTATAGGTCTAAGAGGAACCCCGTCTTTGTGAATTTTAGGTAGGCCATAGATTCTTGGGGTAATCTCGCTATTCGAGAGAAGTCACTTTTTTAATCTTTCATCTAGGCTGGAGTTTTTTTATAGATTTTTAAACTTCTTTCATAACCTTTGCGATAGGGTTTCTGGGAAGCTTCTTGTAGCTACCACATTGGAACAAGTGATCGATCATTTTTGTGTTATAATCTGTTTGATTCATCACTACTGTGGCACCACCTTTATCAACTCTAAAGATAACCAAGTTCGTATTATTTCCAAGGCTCATAATGGCTCGTTGTTCTTCTTTACTGATGTTGCTCTTTGGGGGTTTCGATCTTCTTAAGATGATGGCACAGTCCTGTCTGACATGTCCTTTGTCCTTACTGACTAATGTTTCTACTCCTTAATAACATGGGTCGGTACAATAACTCTGTCAAATGTAGGATGGTTCAATAGTGCCCCCGAGAGAAAATTTGAGTGATAGCATACTCAACTTCCTCCTTGCCAAGCACCTTGTTGATCAACGATTGTGTATTTTGGTCCATCCATAGTCATTTTTCTTGTTCCTTGTATATCCTATACTTAGCCATTATTTCCAAAACACGGGATGCAGAGCAAGAAAACACTAAGCCCACAAGACTGCAAGACCACAATTTCCATACTTAGTTTATTTTCCACCCCTCCAAAGTATTAACATTTAGTCATTTCTTTTAATGTGAAAGTATTGTTGTGGAAGACTAAGCCATCCCTAACCCATCAAATACCTGCATCCCACAACCCACAAACCTGCAACAATAATAAAGACCCTTCCCGTTTCTGTGTCACTCATAATGTACCTTTTACCTTTTTGGTACTTAGTATATTTCTTGAATGTGGATGTGGGGTCCTCTCCTCATTTCTATTTACCTTTCCTTAGACCCGCAACCTCACATCCCACATTTTCGCATACTCCAAAATGATTCTTACATTTCCACAACCTGCAAAATCAACATTTTTGGTACTTAGTATATTTCTTGAATACGGATGTGGGAGTCCCCTTATATCTTCCCTTCCGTTCTCTGCATCCCGCAACCCCATATCCCACATTTTCGAAATCATCACAATTCACTCTTCATTCATCACTTTATACCTCCATACATAACCATTTTTTCATATACCCTGATATGATATCACCATTCCCGATGACATTTATTTCTCATTGCCACATCAACCGCCACTCCTATGAATTGAATATCGTTATTAAGTGGTGTGATTTTCATAAAAGCTCTGCCATAAATCTAAAATTAGACTGTGCAATCGACAACTTTGAATCAAGAGCTACACCATTTGATAATCAAGGAAATACATGGTAAAATTAAATAAGAAATTAAAAATCGCCGTTGTAAAAAGATTGTATTGAAAAAAGTGCCACTTATTCATAAAAAATAGTTTTTGTAAGATATGTTAAGTAAAATGAAATAATTATATTATGGTGACACTGTCAACACTTTGGGATGAGAAGATCGCCAGTTTAAGTGGTCGTAGGCCTACAAGTGGTACTCAACTCTCTCATCTAAAGAAAAGAAGTTGAAAAAGGTTTGGACTTTGGGTATTGCATTAGTTGGATGCATGCTGAAAATAGCTGATTTTAAAGATGTAATAACCCTCCTTATTGGTCGTATGAATTTATACTTGTAATACTTTAGTGGTGTTGATGGCCAAAAATGACCTTAATCAACATTGGGGAGACCACCATGTCAAGGTCCCAATTAGACCCTTATCCGTTTAGTATGGTGATTCCGTCTGGTTCAATGGGTCTCCAGTTACCCTTATCTTAAGACTAACCTAATCTAAAGGTAAACTTAATCTATATGTACAAAATATATACAATCTTTTATCTGCTAAGGTGTTTTATTACTTGATGTTATCAGCAGACAAAAAATAAGGAATTACCTTCTTGTAACTACTTGAAGAAGGCAATCCTTGGCTGAAATAAGGGCTCAACAAAGCCACACTTGGGTTTGCCCCTGCGAGAGGAGACTTATGGATTAAATGCAAATTCAGTTTTAATCTAAAATGAAAGAATATAATCTAACCTATCTTGATTATGACAAGATACAGATCTTATCTAAACCAAGAAAAAATGACAAAAGGGGAGATAAGTGATATTGAATTCAAGATTAAGATTCACTTGCAAATCATAGAAGCAATTCATATAATTTGCAAGTTATTAATGCAAATATGCAATGTAATGACTTAAATAAACAATTATTTAAACCATCCAAAACACATACTTAAACTCAAATATAAATAGAATAAATTCAATATAAAATTTATCTTAAGTTAAAGAAATAGTCCATTTTGCTAAAGATAAAAGAATGCAAAACTAGATTATGCTAAACCCATAAATAGTTATTAGTTAACATAATCAAGTCTTCATGACTTCACAGACAATTCTAATTTAAATCTATTCTTTCTACAAAAATAGCTTTATAAAATTAAAGATCTAAATCAGAATTAGATTAATCATAAGAAATAATAACAAGCTTTACATGTCATGCAAAAGTACATAAGAATGAAACTTGCTATTAGTGTTAAACATATGTCCATACATAATCCTCTAAAATCCTACAAGAAAAAAAAATACCATAGTACAACAATGTAACTAAATTGTCCTATTCATGCAGAATTATTCCCCATAGTTACAAATATCTGCCCCCTGCTGCAATTTTTTCTTTCTCTTTTTATAAGAAAATACCCCCCACAATCTCCAACAATTCTTCCTAATTCCAAGAGAAATTAACTCCTTAAAATCTGAAAATGCAATATTATTCAAAACTGTTAGAAGTTTTCATAATACAAACTAAATGTCTGTTTGTTATTTGCAGGATTTAGGACTTTCAGTTTTCAACCTGCATTATATTGAAGCGGAATTTAAGTGAATTAATACCTGAATCCATTTGTTATTTCGGAATCCTCTGTTCCTCAACAGTGAGACAGCGAGCTCTCTTGCACAGAAACCCTCTGCACAGACCGGAAATCGAGTTTCCCTCTCTTACCCTGCTGCCGTATGCACTTTCAGATCAATGGGATGGGTATTCTGAAGGTTCTTTTATGGGCAGAGAGAGGACCGGTTTCCCCAAGACGGTTATTCTCCACCTGTCCATCAGAGTAGGAGATTTGACCATTCCATTACCAAGAGTTCCGGAAAACTGTGACGACAGTTCTCGTAATTGTTTCTTCATATGGGTCATTTAAACACTAATTCAAGAAATTAGTCTTACATTCTCCCACTTGGCACATATGACAACTTAATGTTATAGTTTAACAGAGTAGACATTAGGTGCGCCATAAGTCATATTCATCTTGGTTTTCAGTTTGGTCATCATAATACTATAATTAAACAACCTAGTAATGCGAGTCATGACGGTTCCATGTCAATAAGACGACATAGTCCCTTTCATGTACCACAACATTAGTAACTTGTTCAAATTAGTCTATAAACAAGGAGAGATTTCATAAGGTCCAACAATAATGTCCCTTGTCAGAGACTATTCCTGT
>ML851719.1:17106-30866 GCA_009831015.1 Picea engelmannii
CTGATACTGCAATCATAAATACATGCTATTAATGCTAAGAGTTATAAGCAATTTGAAAATCATGGTTTAAACAATAGTGAATAGTATTACCGTGACCTACCTTTGGGCTAATCTTATGGCAAACTATTTAACAATTATGGTGATTTCCTTTCACCTAATGGGACTGATTGATAAAATATTCACAACTGAGTAGGTATGTTACCTTTGAGTATCCATACTGGCCTCAATTGTGAATATCTATCAATCATCCTACTCCAACTAAATAATCTTCAAAAATTTGGTGCACCTTTGGGCCAACCTAATATTTTTGTGACTAAATAATTGCGATTTGCAGAGTTATCATTTTAATACCAGGGGAAACAAGTACTAAATTTCAGTAATTTGACTTAATATCTACGAGTCTTTCCGGTTGGACCACTTTGGTGGCTACCAAACCGTCTCTTAATATAGACCTTAAATCAATGTAACGACTCTGCATGTTGATTCAACAGTAATGTGTTTAAATAGAGTGACACAAAACATTTTGTCATCATAAAAACACTCTGGCAGCAGGGTAACAGAAAGCATTTTGTCATCATACTTATAGCAAAAGAAAGTATTCAGTACAACAGAGTGACATTCAAATGCATTCACAAAACTGGTCTATCAAACTGATCTATCAAATAAGATTGTGAAAATAATATTGGTGCAAACATGGTGACAGAAAAATATATATGCATTCAGAAATATATATAGAGAAAGTTCTCCACGCAGGCTCTGATACCAATGTTAGAAGTTTTCATAATACAAACTAAATGTCTGTTTGTTATTTGCAGGATCTAGGACTTTCAGTTTTCAACCTGCATTATATTGAAGCGGAATTTAAGTGAATTAATACCTGAATCCATTTGTTATTTCGGAATCCTCTGTTCCTCAGCAGCGAGACAGCGAGCTCTCTTGCACAGACCGGAAATCGAGTTTCCCTCTCTTACCCTGCTGCCGTATGCACTTTCAGATCAATGGGATGGGTATTCTGAAGGTTCTTTTATGGGCAGAGAGAGGACCGGTTTCCCCAAGACGGTTATTCTCCACCTGTCCATCAGAGTAGGAGATTCGACCATTCCGTTACCAAGAGTTCCGGAAAACTGTGACGACAGTTCTCGTAACTGTTTCTTCATATGGGTCATTTAAACACTAATTCAAGAAATTAGTCTTACAAAAACAACTTTTACCAAAAATATGAATTAATTTTCTTAAAAAAAAATGATATTCTATATAATCTTTGTCATCAATATTTGTGGAGATCTTCAATGCAAAAATATAGGTCCACATCAGCTTCAGCTTCTTGCATACCTGCCATCATAAATAAAAATCAATAAATAACAAAAATAAATAAAAATCAAAGACAACTACATAATTTTCAAATTATGTAGCTGTTAGTTTGAAAATAAATTAAATTCAAATTAAACTTAAAATTATTAATTGGGCATAATCCCCTCATTTCATTCCATAGATCCCACAGATCCCACACCTGTACAAGTAAATAAAGTAAATTAAAATGACAAAAATAATAAAAGAAATTGGAGCAGCTACATAATTTATGTAGCTTCTCTTTATTAGCAAGGAAACATGTTAAAGTAAAAATGCTAAATTATTACCTAACAATCACCAAGATAAATTCAAACAAGAACTGAATATCAAGATGCAGAGCCAGTAAAATCTAAATTGATGAAAATGTTAACCCCAGGAGAGTTAATATTAAACACCATTTTTTTCAATTGCGTGCATGCTTAACCGAGGATTTGGGTTTCTCAAGAGGTTTCGAAGTATATATATCAGCTACTGTCTGAATAGAAGAAGAAAATGAAACCATGTTGCTACTTGCATGATTTGTGGGTTCTTATTTTGTGGCTAGCCTATAACTTTTGTTGCATGTAATAATATGAGACAACCCATTTGAAATTGATACTTATGACACATCAAGAAAAATTTCCCCTATTAAATGTGCAAGTTCAGATATGTGATCTGGCTTTTCATTGAATACATGGGTTTTTATTAGGTCATGGCAATCATCTACAGGTGAATAAAAATCCATAACGTTTATTTCACACCAATTTGGACATTTACCATTCAGGACAACTTCAACAGGAGAGGAAATCGACTCAGGAGTTTCCAAAAATCTGTTGAAGTAAAACATATCATAGGTTGAATCCCTTACTAATATATCGTGACCATTTGAATGATACCTAGTGTGACCTCAACATGAAAGACTTACCATGATAATATTATAAAGCTTATTATATAGATAAAAAATTATAATATAAAATAAAAGTAGTTTGATCTATAATCAAAATAAAACTAAGTGTTTTAATAGTTTATGGAAATTTTGTAGCTCACACTTAGTTCAAATATGAAGCATGATCAATAAGTGGTAGACTAGGATACACTCAACCATGAGATTTTAATATCTCATCTCTGCATTGAAACAATAATTTAGATCAAGCAGGAAAACGATAATACCAATAAGTAATGATATCCAAATAAAATCTTTTTAAATTTCATGTTTGAATTCATGAAATAAATAAAAAAATTAAATATATGAGGAATATGACAAAAATAAGAGCTTAATGTTGAGTTTTGATATGCAAAAAATTATTTACAAAGTCAAAAATAAAAAATAAAAATTCAATTATTTCAAAAGAAATAATGTTAACAATTAAACACAAATTTGGGATGTTGTAAGTGACATCAAGTGGTTTTTTGGTATAGGACTTTCGCCAAACACTTTACTGTTATACCCAAACTCCACTGTAATAACTTATTTTTTGTTGTTGTTACATTTTTGGATAAATTTCTAGGTTATGACTTTTGTCAAACACTTGGAAAACAACCCTGTAAATATTCCCTTTTAATGATGATATGTTTTATTGTGTCTTGTTGATGGTTTTAGTGCTCATTTGGGTTATGTATTTTTTCAAACAGTTTGTTGTTATACCAAATTCCACTGTAGAAAACCCCATTTTGGACTACTGTAGGTTTATTGCAGTTATGAGACTTTTGGAAAACAGTTTGTTGACATTCCCAAGCTCAGTGTAAACTCCTTTACTATTGTTGTTATGTTTATGGTTTACTGGTTGGTTTACTTCATGTGATTTTTCAATGGATGGTTGATTTTTTGATTCCAAATAAAGTTTCCATATTGCATGTAAAATATTACAGCAAAGTACCAAAGGAGTTAACTCAACTAAATCACTATAACAACAAGGAAAACACCACAAAAAGATCTAATTTTATTATTTATTTCTGACCTATTACAGTGCATGGTAATATAGAGGTTCAGATCTACCTCTCCACTGAGAATACTCCTCTATAGAAGAGTCATGGTCTCCACCAAGATGAATGTTTCTCCTCTACAACAAAATCAACCTCTAAAGTAGAATATTCAGCCCTCCCAAAGAAATATGTTCTCTCTTCAAGAAGAACTCGGGATACACACATAAAAATCAGATCCTCCAAGATAAATACGACCTCCCTTAGTAGATGCGCCCTCCACAAATAAAAACAAAATCAACCTCTAAAGTAGAATATTCAGCCCTCCCAAAGAAATATGTTCTCTCTTCAAGAAGAACTCGGGATACACACATAAAAATCAGATCCTCCAAGATAAATACGACCTCCCTTAGTAGATGCGCCCTCCACAAATAAAAGTGACTTCTACAAGAGGATATTTCGGCCCCCTTCAAGGAGAAACTCGACCTCCAAAAGTGAAATGGTCTTCCACAAAACCCCAAATCTGTTGCAATAAGTGGATCAATCCTCTCACAATGTGCCTCTTCCAATCTGATTATTGTCTTCAACAATAAATACAATGAAGAACCTGGATGATCCTTCCCATTGATTGGCTAGGCTAAAATCTTTCACCACAGAAACTTGATCAACTAGGGTGGAATCTTTCACCACCGAAATCAATCCAAAAACAAGGGTTTCGTCCAAACCATGAAGGCTCCAAGAGCTCTCCAAATCAATATCAAAATAATCATCTACATAATGAGAGAATGAGCTCTCATCTTTATTTTACCTCCACTTTCACCTTTTTGCTGACCTTTCTACCTTTTTACCCTCAAGTGAATTTTTAATATATCTTTAGTAAAATCACTTTATTAATTTACTAAACCTTTTACTCCAAAAATTTGACTTTAAAGAATTTATGGGCTCTCAAAGTCACTTTTCATCCTCTCCAACATTAAATCTCTTCATTTCATTTCCAACGAGCTATTACACCAAAGTACCCCTCTTAGATAATTTACTAAAATGACAACCTTAGTGAAATACAATGAATTATGTTCAATAATACTCCCAAATTACGAAAATGGTCAAAACGCAACAAAATCGAAATATGACTACGCATGAATGATTATGATGATGAAAGATGATAACCAGACCTCTGGAAGCATCATGTAACTCCTCCAAACCACCCGAGCTCACTTTTAAACTCAAATTATCCCTCTGGTCAGGATGACATAAACCCATAAGGTCATCTCCAACTGTAGAGAAAGAGAATCCAAAAATGGGGACATTATAGTCCTTCATTCCCAAAGATTTATTGTCCTCAAGCAATGCCATCACAACCCTATGATCAATAAGTTGAACCAAACTGAAACTAAGAATGATCCTAGGGTTCAAAACCAACCCGGAATATGTGAAGCACTCTCTACTCAAATTAGTATCGTGCAAGGTACTAACACAAGAGGCTACCTGAATACTACTGATAGGTAGAGGAATCATGCACTGCAAAAAATCAATCAACCCTTCAAAGAATGGCTCTTCTAGGAACCAACCCAAAGAACCATATGACAAAACCCCTAAAAGTAAGAACCAACTCTCCCCTCCCTATTAGTAACTGAATTTCCAAATCGTGTAATCCCAAGGTCCCAAGCTAATCTCAGAAAGAAGCCACCATGTTGACATTATGCCACTCCGATCATAATTGCCTGGCCATCGTGCCCAAACTACATCTTCCTTTCATGGAACCCCAAGTTGAAATACCTGTAAGGGATAAACCCACTACCATAAGTCATATCTTTCCATGGCATCTTTGTGAAGTCAAAATATGCAAATCCAATGTCGGACTCAATCCTAGGTATCAAAAAAGAAAATGTGTCCCTCCCTATATAATAAGTCTCAACATCTCTTGTCTTGTCATGCTCTAACAATGTTGCTAGATTCTTCTGACCTTCTTGAGAAATTTGTAACAAATCTGCCAAGAGTTCTTTAATTATCTTCATCTCCTATATGTGATGTAGTCCTCATCATATGGATTCATAAAAAGAACATGTAATACACATGCTGGTAGGAACACCAGATTTGATACCACTGTAATAACCCTCTCTACTGGTGGTATGAATTTCTACTTTCTATTGTAATATTTTAGTGGTTTTCTAGTGTAGGGATTTCGTAACACTTTATTGTTATACCCAAACTCCACTGTAATAACTTATTTCCTGCTGCTTTTATGTTTTTGGATGAATTTTTGGGTTATGAATTTTGTCAAATGCTTGGCAAACAACCCTGTAAAGATCCCCTTTTAATTCCGATATGTTTGATTGTGTCTTGCTGATGGTTTTAGTGTTGTTTTGGGTTAGGTACTTTGTCAAACATTTCACTTTTATACCAAATTCCATTGTAGAAAACCCCTCTTTGGACCGTTGTAGGTTTATTGCGGGTATGATACTTTTTTCAAACACTTTGTTGACATTCCTCTCATTGCAACCTCCTTTATTGTTGTTGTTATGTTTATGGTTTGCTATTTGGTTTTCTTCATGTGGTTTTTCAATGGATGGTTGAGGTTTTGATGCCAAATAAAGTTTTTGTATTGCATGCAAAATATTATAACAAAGTACCAAAATAAATAACTCAACTAAATCACTAGAATAACAAGGAAAACACCACAAAAGGATCTGATTTTATTATTTATTTCTGACCTATTACAATGCATGGTAATATAGAGGTTCAGATATATCTCTCCACTAAAAATACTCCTCTATAGAAGATCCATGGTTTCCACCAAGATGAATGTTGCTCCTCTACAATAAAATCAACCTCTACAATGGAATATTCAGCCCTCCCAAAGAATTATGTTCTCTCTTCAAGAAAAACTCGGCATACACACATGGAAATTGGTTTCTCCAAGATAAATACAACCTCCCTTAGAAGATGCTCCATCCACAAAGAAAAATGACTTCTACAAGAGGAGATTTTGGCACCCTGCAAGGAGAAACTCGGCCTCCACAAGTGAAATGGTCTTCCAGAAAACCCCAAATCTGCTGCAATAGGTAGATCAATCCTCTCACAATGTGCCTCTTCCAATCTGAGTATTGTCTTTAACAATAAATCCAATGAAGAACCTAAATGATCCTTCCTCTTGATTGGCTAGGGTGAAATCTTTCACCACCGAAACCTGATAAGCTATTTCGGAATCTTTCACCATCGAAACCAATCCAAACACAAGGGTTTCCTCCAAACCCCAAACCCTCCAAGAGCTCTCCAAATAAATATCAAAATAATCATCAACATAATGAGAGAATGATCTCTCATCTTTTTTTTGTCTCCCCTTTCACCTTTTTTCTGACCTTTTTTTCCTTTTTACCCTCAAGTGATTTTTTAATTTATCTTTAGTAAAATCACTTTATTAATTTATTAACCTTTTTACTCCAATAGGTGATTTATTTGAATTAAAAGAATTTTCGGGCTCTGGAAGTCACTTTTCATCCTCTCCAACATTTAAATCTTTTCATTCTAGTTCCAATGAACTATTACACCCAGGTACCCCTCTTAGATAATTTATTAAAATGACAACCTTAGTGAAATCCATTAAATTATGCTCAATAATACTCCCAAATTATGGGAATGGTCAAAATGCAATGGAATCAAAATCTGACTGCACAAGAATGATCTCGATGATGAAAGATGATAAGAGGACCTCTAAAAGCATCGTATAACTCCTCTAAACTGCCTGACCTCACTTCTAACCTCAAATTACCCCTCTAGTTAGGCTAACATAAACCCATAAGGTCATGTCCAACTACAAAGTAAGGGAATATAAAAATGGGGACATTACAAAAGAGTTGGTCCTCTGGTGCGCTGACAAATTTGACACCTAGTGAAGAATTATCCAGATACGAGAGAAACCATCGATCTTTTTAGCACCTTTAGTGTTCAGGATAATGTTGAGACTTATTGACCCTACTCTGACATTCAAACATGTCGAAGTTGATGATTTTCTTAAAGCTCACAATAGAGGAATGGAGCTCCTTGAAATATTTATTACAAGCTCGATTAGTGACACTAGTACTACACAAGTTGATGCATGCTCTTTAAAATATCCATATATATAATTCACTTGTCTATTCGCCAGAATAATTGGACGAGAGTCCATGGCCTCAGTGCCAAAGTATATTGTATATATTCTTTATCATTCAATTCATGAAAATGCAAATCTATGCAATTAGAAGGAGGGGGGATAATGAAAATATTCCTCAAGCATATCTTGGAATCACCCTCGACGATATTGAGGAATTGACTAGCACAAATGAATACTATAAGAAACGAGGTCGAGAAGCGAGAAGTAAAAACCCAGGTTCACAAATGTATCACAAAAGAGCACCTCGAAAAAAACAAAACCCCGAGATAATAGTCAAGAACAGAGAAGGTATTCCACCTGAAATTCACATGATGGTAGAGATAAAGACCCTACCAGATAGATAATTGAAAAATCACATACTGTTCATGTCTCTATAAAAAATAAAAATAGAAGTTCAGAAGGAAGGGAAGGAATCACTTGAAGCTTAAACGAGTCCCAAAGACATGGAGGTTGATGACATGGTAGAAGAGCCCAGTTGGGATTAACATATGATGATATAGAGTAGGGTTATAGCTGAAGAATTGGCTTCCTAAGAGCCAAAGATATTTGAGGAGGAATTTGGCACTTTGCACCACACAACCTAGAATAAGAATTCAAAAAAGTTAATTGAAAAAGTGAATTTGAAGAATAAAAATGTTTCAGAAAAATGGAAATAAGAGATCGATCTTCAAGGGGAAAAACCCTCGAAAATGATTGAATTTCGTGAAGAAACTTGTGAAGCCCTAAAATATCCCATTAACAAGATAGAGAAGGAGAATTTGGTCTTAAAATAAAAAGTGAAGGAATTGAAAAAAAATTGCTTTCAAGATCTTTGTTTATCGAACCCATCATTGCTATAAAACCATTGTGTAGTCTCGAGGATGTACCAAAAACCAACTCAAGGTTGAAAGGATCATTAAGTTTATTAATGGTTGTATGAAAATATGTTGGAGATGGCATTAAGAGAAGGATGGCCTTGATCCTTGAGATATGTGAGTTAGCAATAAATTCAACTACTCTCTCAATAAGGATTTTGCATTTTAAAGAATGCCTCCATAAAGATTTGGAAAATGATGAAATCTTTATAAAGAGGCGGTGGATACATTTTCGGAAAAGGTCTTAAGTTTAACCGATATACATAGGAGAAATAAAAAAATTCCTTCCAAGACTCGTATGAAACAAATTAATGCTTTTTGGTTGAAAATAATTAATTGCTTAAGAGAAATGTTGTCTGAATGTGATGTTATAAATACTAAAAGAGGTGATTTGTTCTTAAAACTTGTTGATTTGACTAAGGAACTAGAGGGTCCACATTTAATTATAGACTCAAAGCTCTTATCAAAAGAGAACTTACAAGAATAGTTGGTTGCCTTGAAATTTTCTTGGGCCAATGAATTTAATGACTCAATTGAGTATTCTGAAGAAGAAGTGGAAATGTGGTTAGTCCACTATGTGAACAACAATGAAGATATTGAAGATACACTTCATCAATTGAGCCTTGATCTTAGAGAGATGGAAAATGAGTTGTTTGAAACCAAGACTAAACATGAGATAGTGGTTGCTCCTATGAGGGAGTATATTGAACAATGGTTCAAAAAATCCTTGGTTAAAATAACTGAAACAGATCAACAAGAAAACGGTAATACAATTATGCCACCTCTAGCCCAGTGGCAACCTATTAAAGACACATCAACACGCAAATAATGGTTTTGATATTCCATTGTAGTAAGTCAAATAGTCACTTTGTTTTTCTCTCATCTCTTTTCTTTCTCAATTAGTAGTTATTTTTCCTTTCTTCTTTCAGAATTTGTGAAAACCAAAGGCTGATCCCTGACTATCTCATTTTCTGCCTTCTAGGTCTTTTTTTAATTTCATGGTTTGTGGGAGCCCAATCTTAGTCTCCTTTGAAGGACGAATTTCATTTAATTTTATGAACTTAACATACATTATTATTTTTATTAAAATAACATCTATTATTTTTTTATGTTCCCAGAAAACTATTTGGGGCATTACATTACTGATTTCTTAGACTTTTAATTTTAAGCATGAGATTTAAAAATGTTTGTCTATCAAAATATTTTTGGATCTTAATTGAAATGATCATTTGAATTTCTCTTCCATATGCAACCCTTATATTCTTTCTTTTTGTTGAATAATATGTCTTAATTCATTGAATACTATGATGGAAATGTTGTTGTATAAGACTATTTACTCTTTTGGTTCGTAATTTTGTATTATAGTGAATATTTATTTTATGTGAGATGCCTACTCCTTTCTCAAGTATTCATTGCATGTAAATGTTTATTTCAAGAATAAGACTGGTTCTCTCTCAGACACTTTTTATATTCTTGTATATTATTCAAATATAGAGGAGTACCACCTCTTTAAAAACACAGGGGGATTTATCCTCGTGATGTTATCTTAGAGACCATAAAACATTGTTTTAGATCAACACACCCCTCCTTCAATGGAATACTTTGAAGCATTCGCTTCAATATTGAAAGGCAACTGCAACAACTGCAGGTTTTGCATTGTCAATACCGGTGCCTTGCATATTTTCGTCTTTAACTATTGAAAAACATTCTTGGGTCCTGCCCAAAACAAAAGACTTACTACCATATGTCAAATCATGTAGAGGCGTTGTAATTTTACAGAAGAACACCAAAAATTTTCGAAGGTATTCATTATCTCCTATAAACTTCATATCATTTCATGTTCTTGGCCACTTCATAAGCTCTTCAATCTTCCTCCACCAACCTTAAAGCCTAAAGATTTTCGTTCAAATTCACACTTCTTTAAATTCAAAAATAACTTGTTCTTCTTCAATGTTTCAAATACTTGCTTTACATATTTCAAAGCTCTTCTTAAGTGCCATTAAAGATAAGCATATCGTCTAGATATATAATAAATAAAGGTCATAAAACTTCATTCGTTGGGATCATAAAAGTTGCAGGTGTGAGAAAAAAAGGAAATACTAACCAATCATCCATGCTTTTGTTTTATCTTTAATGTTTTCTTCCTTTATATGCATTTGATGGTATCCCAATTTTAAAAACAACTTGGAAAAGTAGTTTGCAAGCTACAATTAGTATAAGAGATCATCAATCCACAAATATAGTATATTGACTTTTAATAAAATATTATTTCAATGTTACATATTTTGTGTAAACCTTCCATGCATAATATTTTTCAGATATTACAACAATCGGTGATCTACAAAGCAAAGTACTCAGTTAATGACTATTTGATCAAGCAAAATTTGTACTTTCCTTGTTGTTAGAATATTTCAATCACTCCCACTAATAAAAAAGTTCTAGATGAGTTTTGTTGTGAGTCTCGAGGTTGATTTTTAGTTAGATCTAGTTATTTATAGGCATTGCATCTAGACATATTTTTTACCTAGATCTTTCCATGAGACTTCTATAATATTACTCTACATGTATTTATATCTCATTTGTGAAGCAATGCAAGGGGGTGAAGTTCATGAATTGCAACAATAGTTCAAGGTGTTCTTCTATTATTTTATGAATGTCATAGAATTTGTAGTAAATATCCTTGCCTCTTTCCATAAGTTGTATTAGAGCAAGGTTGGAATCATCCTTTTCCATTCAAGTGAAGGTTTTCTACATGAGATAGTAAGAGAAATTTCATTCTATTAAATATGTGATTGGTGAATGCATTCTTGGTTAGTCATGGTGAAATATTTTTCAAAAATAAATTGAATTTTTGATGAAGGATCTAGTAGATACTCATAAAACGCGTTTGGAAAAATTACAATTTTGTCTATTAATTTAAAGGAAGGAAAAGGGTCTTGTCTTGTGTAAAAAAATAGAAAAATTAAAAAAATGGCTTCAAGCAACAACAACCTTGCACAACGATAGATCCTCATTCTCACAGGAAAGAATTACAAAGTTTGGGAAATCAAAATGAGGGCATTATTACATTTTGATTATGTTTGGGATTTTGTATTTCATGGGTATGTAGAACTAGATGACCAGGAAGCAAATCAAGCCTTAAGAATTGCTAAAAAATATTATCTGATGTAAAATGGATTAGATGATAATATATTTCCCAAGATCTCAACAACAAAATTCTCAAAGACAAATTGGGATATCTTAGAGACCAACTATCAAGGCATTACCAAGGTAAAGACAACCAAGTTGCATAAATTAAGAATGAATTTTGAGAATTTGAAGATGAAGGAGTCAGAGTTAGTAGACCAGTCATGACCCAAGTCATGAACATTGTAAACCAATTAAGAACGAATGGTAAAGCACTTCCAGATCAGAAAGTGGTAGAGAAGGTTCTTAGAACCTTTCCTAATAAGTTTGATGCAATGGTTGTAACCATTGAAGAGTATAAGGACTTAACACAACTATCAAGAGATGAGTTGTTTGAATATTTACTATCCCGTGAATCCATAATAAATAGGAATGGTGATTTATCTTCAAAAAATGCACTCAAATCTTAGGTTTCTATCTCAAGAGGCAGAGGGAGATCATGGTCAATAAGCAGGGGCAGGATTAACAGAAGTAGTGACCAAAGAGATACTAAGGAATATTAAAAACAAGATAGTAAGGAATAATGAATTTTGAGAATTTGAATATTCATGACCCAAGTCATGAACATTGTAAACCAACTAAGAATGAATGGTGAAAAACTTCCAGATAAGAGAGTGTTAGAGAAGGTTCTTATAACTTTTACTTAGAAATTTGATGCAGTGGTTGTAGCCATTGAAGAGTCTAAGGACTTGAAACAACTATCAGTAGATGAGTTGGGATTTTTTCTATCCCATGAATCTAGAATAAATATGAATGGTTATTTATCTTTGGAAAATGAATTCAAATCTCAGGTTTCTATATCAAGAGGCAAAGGAAGATCAAGGTCAATAGGAAGGGGCAGTATCAACAAAAGCAGTGACCAAAGAGATAGTAAGCAATATTCAGAACAAGAAAGGATACCACATAAAACCACTCATAGTTCAAGGGGGAGTAACGACATAAGCTCGAAACTAAATCAGAGGTATGCCAAATCCAATTTTAAGTGTTTTTACTGTAACAAAATAGGTCATTATGCACATGAATGTAGGAATAAGAAGGATGACCTTAGAAAACATGATGCAAACTATTCTAACACCTCTGATAATTATGAAGACTCTTTATTCCTAACTTGTAATGTTTATTAAGAGACTTCTAATGATATTTTCCTTATAGATAGTGGGTGTAGCAATCATATGATAGGAAATAGAAGCCTAATTGTAAACCTAGATGATTTAGTAAAGACTAAGGTTAAATTGGGGACAAACAATATTGTAAATGTTATGGGAAAAGGAATGGTGAAAGACACTTGACCCCCTAGTCCTTACTTAGGCTGATGAGGTGTTAAAATTTCACTTTTCCTTAACCATATCAAAATATATCTTCTTGAGGGAACCGCCAAATTTTTCTCATCAAGAGATTTCCAACGACTGTAATTATGCTTAGATCTGAGTTCTGGATCAAAATCTATGGCCTTCCAAAGTTTCTTAGACCTTCATTGGTCCCAAGGCCACCTCATGACATGTGGAATCCACGTGGCTCCCAGCCCTTCATTCCCTCCTGCATGGAACTAGTGTGGCAACTTCCATCTCGCCCATCAGGCCTCTAGATTAACGACATCGATTACTTGGGACAACCTTCATCATCATCTAGTATATTCTCTTAAGGAGTATAAGTCACCCCGACTTCCAAGCTCCAACAATGAATTCTGATGGGATTCACCCCCCAGATCTGATAGCTCTCAGGATCCGCTAATCAATGGCTTATACCCTATCGACACCTCTATCGTACACAAAGATTAATTCCCATCCTTTAACCTCTTCTTACGTGGTTATGTGGAATACACGACAAACTGATGGTTTTCGTTCCTTCCTCATCTACCCACTAATTAATGACTATCATTGATCCTCAAACCTTTTTCATCGTCGACACTTTGGAGTCTACACCCCAACTTCACCAATTGCCCACTCTCGATGACGATGCAACCGATATCGATGGTTGTCATTACACCGCACTCTTTTACTGCTCAAAAGTACAGATCCTATGTTCCAGTCTTCGTCAAATTTATGGCCCCTATTTCCTCAAGTCTTCCTTCATCAAAAGGATCCTAAAAAATACGATGGTAGAGATGAGTCCTCTGATAGATTTTATTTTAAGGTTTAAGATATTATTAGAGTTCTTTTCATTTCACTAGATAACAATAGCATATATAGGATCATTGAGAAATACACAATCACAAGAGACACATCATTTATCTTGGGAAACCCTCATGGGGGAGAAACCCAACAAAACTTCCTTAATATAGATAGCCAATACAATGCCAAGAGATAACTCAAACAAATACA
>ML851719.1:30966-56430 GCA_009831015.1 Picea engelmannii
TTAAAGGTTACACGTAGAGGTTAATACCTCTCGTAGCTACCATAATATCAACAACACCCACAGTCAGTTGGATGGAATTAATTTGTAACAGATGAGTATTTCCTTTACTATATGTAAATGGAACAAGACCAAATGAGTATTGTCTATAGTTGAGGTATGAAAATATGTATACGTAGTTAATGGTGTTAATGCTTGTTTCTTTGATAAATTATTGAACTTGAAGTGATGGGAAACTATATGGATGGTTATACCTTGTAATTGTACTCATGAATGGTTATTCCTAGTGAAGGATTGAATTCATGTATTATCCTAAGTCTGTGTGCTTGAAATAATTAATGAAGTCACACATGTAATTGTGCATTGAATATGGGCACTCTATATTTCTCTATAATGAAGACTATAAACATGGGTTTGTGATTCCAAACTACATAATTAGATGTATATGGTGGTAGAAAGGTTTCCTAACTAAGGGGACTAGATCTGTAAGGGAAAACTAAGAAGTCTGAAGGGAAGAAAGTGTTGTAACCTTCCTCCCCAAAGGACCCATACCTTAGCCACAATAGTGGTAGGTTGAAGTCTAGAGGAGGTCGATAGAACTTTGTGTTATTCCTCGTCTCCTTGACGTGAATGGCCCTAAGGAATCGGTTCCTCAATGCGTGCCACGTAGCAGGCCTAGTGCTTGATGTGAATGGGTCAAAGAGCCCGGTAAGACCCTAGAAAGGACTTTGAATATTCCCTTTATGGTTAAGTCCAAGATCAGTATGTCTTCCTATATAAATTCATGCATTTGAGTCGGGGATGATCTTGGTCATTGATCTGATCGGGTGAGTAAATCTCATCCCTTTGTCAGAAGAGGCATCGTCATCGAGAGCGACTAGATGTCGGGACTTGTGCAAAGCCTGACGACAAAGAAATCCTATAGCCTTCGATAGTCATTGATTCGATGTGATAAGAAGATCAAGACCGTTTATCAAGGAACGGGTCCTTAAATAGATCAATAGTTAGAACAGGAGTCTCGACAACAACGAGAACCCTGAGACGGGATGAGATTCATTAATTTTTCTAGGAATATATCTCATCCCTTCATTAAGAAGGCATCATCATTGGGATAATGAGTCTTGAGACAGACCAAGAGTTGGAACGGTAGTTCTGACGATGACAACAATGAAACCCTTAGAGGAGACGATAACCGTTGATCTTTTGGGAGTGACCCTAATGAGATCTGGATCGTTGATGTCATTTGCATCATCATCGAGAGTAGGAGTTTGTCAAGGTTTATTGATGTCCAAAAAGTTTTGACAACTACAAATGGTTATGGAAAACACCCAAAGCCATCGATGACTGTATATTCTATGCGGTGAATAGATCTCCATTGTAGATTGCCTTAGGTCCTAGTTGTGTGGCGAAAGGTGGATGTGATGTGATGTCAATGTGGTATTCCATCATGTCTACGGGAATGCCATGTGTCGACCATTGATGGGTCAAGGGAATTGAGTAGTATTTTTGGGCATGGAGACCATTGGGACTTCATTTAAAATCTTGATCGTTAGATCTATACATGGCTAAATCTAGTCGTTCTTCATAGGTTGTCGAGCATGGTCTATATTTGAAGAGAGGAACTAGAGCGTCGACAACGATGAGAGAGGTGCCTATGATGACGAAGGCTTGGGGAAGATATGAACCATCGATTGGTACATGGCGAGATTAAATATCAACCATAGATCATCATGGGTCTTGTTTAAGTGAGGAAAAAGGGAGAATGATGTCATGCTGATGAGGCATGCCAACATGCTCCAGATATTGACACATGTTGGCTTGTAATTGGTAGAAAGGACTAGGTCTGAATCTATTGGCCCTTGACCAAGTTTTGACGAACACTTGGTCATATTTGACCGTTTTGGGGACTTCAACAGCTTGTTGAAGACGAAGCGCAAAGCAAAGCGAAGATTGCGGAAGCTAGACCCCCTTTTTGGGTCCTTTTTGGGTTTTGGGGAATATGTAATGGGAAAGGGATGTTAGCCCATGGGTTTACCCACGCTTAGGCCCACTTTTGTAATGTATAATAAGTAGCTAGGCGATGTAAGAGGATGACAATAAGCTAAGTGATAGATCGACATCTATGTGATGTAAGATAAGTGATAGAATAAATTGTAAGTGCTTTGTATAGACTGTAGAAGGCTTGCAGAGCTAAGTGTAAGTTGTTGTAAGAGGTTATAGAAGGTTTTGTGTTGTAACGCAAGGGAGAAGGATATAGTGAGCTGTGCAGATCTTCTGCCCTATGCGCAGTAGTGTTTTTGGTGGCTCTGTGATGTAACTGATTGAAGATGCTAATAAAGAAGAAAGAGTTGGTGGAAATAGCCCCAGGGTGGGGGTGAACCACGTACATCTGTGTGTTATGCTCTACGCTTCGACTTGATGTGTTTATCTCTTCTTTTCTAAGTGCTTTGATGTATTTAGATGGATTCATTTATGATTTGTGCTTCTTAGATATGTATGAATGTTAGATTGGAAATATATGAAGATGCTTAGTGCTGATCTACTGGATTTGATCTGTTTTACTATTTCTAAGTGTTAAAATAACCTAGGCCTAAGTGAATGTTGTGATGCTCTGTTATGTTGATGAAGTAGATCTAAGTGGAATATTGATGAATAATCTATGCTAAGTGCTTGCTAAGTGATATAATCATAGATCTGTGTCCCAGCTAAGGTTGCAGACACCTGAGTCTTGCAACCACCCCTGCCTCTACCTCAGGTGAGACTTCATCTGCTTCGCAGCTGTTACCGAAAGGGCTGATAGTTAGGGTTTTGTTGGTGCATTGTTGTAGCATCGTACCCTAGGTCTACCCCTGTTCCAACAAATGGTTATGTTACCAGGACTGAAACTGTGATTGTTGGGAACTAAGGGAGAAGAAGCTTTGTGCAAAGATTCATCCTGAAACTATGGAAGCTCTGTGCATGGATTTGTGCCCTAGTGCGCAATATTCTACTTGATCTAAAAATATTTGTGCTGAAAAGAGAAGGCCAGATCTGAAGAAAAGAAGCAAGATCTGAACGCTTGGTGCTCTAAGAAAAGTAAAAGAGGAAGTTTGTGAAGAAAAGAGGTAAGATCTGTAATCTCTGTTCTCTGATAAAGGTAAAAGTTCTTAGATCTGAAATATTTGTGCTCTGTAGAACTAAGATAAGTGGAAATATTTGTTTCTAGAGTATGGATCTAGGTATTTTTGATAGACTCTGTCCTAGCTTGAAAACTAGGGCATTGATAGATGAAAGAAAATTTGATATGACTAGATCTGATAAGCCTAATGATAGATATGTTATACCTATGCATAGAAAGAATGTTTGGACTAACAAATGGATGTAGGATCCTAGAAAGAATTTTTTGCAGGCTAGCTACCACGATCCTAGTGCGTAGTACAGAAGAAGTTGGGGATCATTTAAGACAAAGAGAGGATTAACCCTATGTTACAGTTGCAGAAAACCATGCCATCTAGCTAAGGAATGCCCTGGTGGGAAACCTAGTTTCCTCTATTGTAAAGCCTTGGACCATGAAGTGTTGGATTTCCCTAGAGTGATTGCTAAGCTTGAAGGAATGAATATGAATGAAGAAAACCCTAAGGCAGATCCAAAAATAGCAGAACCCCAGAAAGAATCAAAGAAGATATTACTACAGATGAAAGACACCTTGAATGACCACCGACATGTTAGATTATCAGAGCTCTTTAACAAAAAAGAACGCATCGAGGTAAGAATAGGAGACTTCAACATTGACTATGTTCTGGATGAGGAAACACAGGTGAATGTTATGACAGAAAGAACTTGGGAATCTATAGGAAGGCCTGCTATGATCCCTTCATTAAGAGGAATAGGGTTATTCAGAGGGAAATTGGTAAGCCTATGTGGAAGGCGCACTCAAATATCTATGAATGTCAATGGAACTTCGACAGAGGAATATTTTGAGATTATCAAATTTATTGAGGACAACGCCCCGTTTACTATGTTACTCAGAAAACCTTGGATTGAAAGAGATCAAGCCAGGAAGAAGGAGGGAGAAAAGGTTTTAGAACATCAGAGACAAGATTTAAAATATTTCATGACTAGAAGGATCGCGCAGTTGATTGAAGAACAGGAGAACAAATCGAAGTTATTTGACACTAGAAGCCCAGATGTCCAAGCTGCAAAATCACTAGGGGACTCACAGAAGATTGGAGTATCTGTCTCAGATATAGATGAAGTAGTACCCCTAAGTCCTAAGAGAGGACCTCAGTAGCGCGAAGTGACTGTGCCCAAGGAAAATAAGAATCAGAATGGGAAAAGAACTACCGAGACGAAGCTCACGGGGAAGAAGGCTAGGAAGCTTAATAAAAAGAGATATAAGATCAATAGGCTACAAAGGATTCCAGAGGGAACCTCTCAGAAAGAAACTTTGCAAAATTGGAGCTTCGCTAGGATATCAGAACAGTGACATGGGTCACTTCACCATGGCGAAGCAAGATAGCCATTGGAGGCCGATATATCTGTTCGACTGCCGCTCCGAATGGATCGAAAAGAATTGATGGCTCATCACCAAACCATTAGACCACGCCATAACGGATAGAACAAGAGTTAATGAAGCCCCATATCCATTACAAACGATCTGTTACAGAGTTACTTACTTATTCCATCGCACCATGCACGAAAGACACTTTTGCTAATTACGAATTTGAGTCCGCAGACTACATGAATTGTGAACAGTGATTACTCCACTCTTAGTCTCTACCCTATTACAGTACCTACGTTACTTTGAGAACCTGAGATATTGATCCTGAGCATATATGTCCGACTAATTTAGCGTAGTTGAAGAATATGTAAGAGAGGTACTCGCTAGCCTCAGAGCCGAAAGAGTCATGTCGGAGAGAGGATTGTCTACAGGTTTACAGGCATCATCAACAAGAGAAGCGCAAGCCTCCCCATCGACTACTCAAGTAGGAACATCCCGAGCCGGCACAGAAAGAAGAACCACGATGTGGCCAGCATGAAGTTGGTTCCATCCATCCTACCTGCTTACATACCACCTCTGAGCGGTGCGATTAACAGAGACAGTGTGCCTAGAGACTTTGAGTACAGTCTAGTCACTGCGTACCTGCCGAAAGGGGTACGTGTAGTCCGCATAGATCAAGACAAGATTGCAGCATTGAAGTTTAGTGACTTCAACCTGGGGGATCGTAAATTTTACGACATGCTTGCCCCATACAAATACCTAACCAGAACCAAGGGAAAGAATTTGAAGATCGTCCCTCAACAATGGGTGATGAACCTCGCGCAATCCACTCTGTTCAACGTTATGAAGATACCGCACTTCGGCAGACACCAAGAGGTGAATGCTTGTGTGAATTTTTTGCTGGCGAGATACCATGGAGGATACTTATGGTTAAACCTCCGCATCATTATTGATGCAACGCTGATCAATCAGATCACAGGGCTTAGCATGCAGGGCCCTGATCCCCATGATTACTATCCTAGAAAGACCGCGGATTTCACTCTTGCTCAGAAGATCAAAGAAGATTATGGTGATGTTGAGAAAGGCACGCAAGGCTACAAGGTAGCTTCTATTGAAAATGGCGCAGTGCGCCTCGCCTGTCAACTGATCGCAGGGAAGCTGGTATGCAAGAATCGACCCACACAAGTATCTGACTTTGTAGTTGACCTCGCAGGGAAGTGCACAAAGGGACTACAGATGAACTGGGTGAAGTACCTGGTGAATCAACTAGAGATTGACTGCAGAGAATCCCAGGATCAGGGGCATGAATTCCATTTTAGCTGGCTCTTGATACTTATAGATTTCGTTGCATGGGAGCTACCGGAAGGTGCAAACTTCCCAGACATCAACCCCTTTGAACCACTAACCGCGAAGTTCAGTACACTGTGGTACTCGAACGATATGAACAAGCAGTGTAAATCTAATGTTGTCTTCCATACCTACTACACCCAGTTGAAGCTCCCCATCCAGTCCCAGCCTCGCATGACCCCGAATACTTTACACAGGTTTTGACCTTTGATGAAGTTCAACACGAACCACCATTTCATATATATTACAGCACACACTGATGAGCACAAGGAACAGCTTCATTTTTATTATAAGCTGACAGAAGAAGACCTGGAGGAGATTAGCAAGGAATGGTCAGCAGACCTCCTTGTCTCAGCAGACCCCGCAGAAATTTCCGACATCGACAGCCCAGAAGCTGCACAGGATACACCTGGGCCCAGTAATACAAAGAAAACAAAGAAGACGAAGAAGGCTGAGGAAGCCTAGGATATAGATAGCCTATATATGAGGATGGCTTCCATTACACCAGATCAAGGAGGTGATGGCGAAGACTTAGAAGAAGTCGAACAAAAACCAGAAGACGAAGTAGAAATCATAAAGAAGAGGAAGGGTTCGCCTCCGGAACCTTCCTCCTGGAAGAAATCGAAAGAAACCGTAACTAATCTGCAGACCACGCTCACTCTAGATGAATTCAATTTCCTCATCGCAGCTATGAATGAAGCTATAGAAGAGATAATAGAAAAGTAGGAAGCTAAGCAAGAGACAATGTACAACAGAATTGAGATCGAGCTCCAAGGAGTGTAGCAGGCACTTCAGTCTAGCCACGCAGTCCCCACTGCACCCCTGACAGAAGGAACAATAGAAGAGGGAGATGAACCAGTTCAAATCCACAATATCGCTGACATAGTCGAAGTACGCCTTCAAAAAGGATAGGAAGTAAGCACATGAGGAAATCATCAAACATCGAGCTGCGCAACAAGAGAAGGACACTCTTCAAGGGAAATTTGAAGAAGACAGAGAAAAGATCCAAAAGAGAAAGAGCATCTACTCGTGAAGCAGATAGGGATCGAAGAAGAAGTCAACAGAGCATTTCTCTCTGTGATCGACTTAGAGCAGAAGGCATAAGAACCCATAGAACGCCAATTGATGAAGCTTGCTGAAGTTATTCAACAACTTCAACAAAGAGTCGTGGACTTAGAGCTTCAGACCATACCAAGTACCCCGCAAGAAGTGCGCGACCAGCGAGAAATGACTGCCCAGAGCATAGTAGAAAGGATTAAAGAACTCACTGAGGAATGCAAACAGTTAAGTAGTAGAAGTGCACAGATATATGAGAACCTAACCGAGAATCCAGAATTGCATAAATTGGAGTTGCAGCTCCAGGAGGCAAAGCATGAAGCCGAAAAGCTACAAGTGTTGTTGAAGGCCCTATCACCTGTAGAGAAAATGAAGCGGTCACATGAGCAGTGCACTGCCCAGAAGTAGATCCATATGATCCAAAGCAAGGTAATGGAAGTAACTCAACAACTTCAACCTGTGCAGGATAAGGCATGTCAGCTATTTACAAAGATTGAGATCTAAGGAACAGAGCTGGAGCAGGTTGATAATTCATCACAGCAATGCCTAGAAGGGTCGATGAATGACGCACTCATCCAAGAGTTCATTGAGCAAGAGGTCGTGGCACAGCAGCAAGTCGAAGCAACTCGAGGCATTTGAGGCAAAACTGATCAAACCTGAGTGACTCGAGACAAGTCACAGGTGAGTACTGTTGGGGGCCTGTTGGCCCTTGACCAAGTTTTGAGGAACACTTGGTCATATTTGAACATTTTTGGGACTTCGACAGCCTATCGAAGACGAAGCGCAAAGCGAAGCGGAGATTGCGGAAGCTAGACCCCCTTTTTGGGTTTTTGGGAATATGTAATGGGAAAGGGATGTCGGCCCATGGGTTTACCCATGCCTAGGCCCACTTTTATAATGTATAAATAAGTAGTTAGGCGATGTAAGAGGATGGCAATAAGCTAAGTGCTAGATCGACATCTATGTGATGTAAGCTAAGTGATAGAATGAATTATAAGTGCTTTGTATAGACTGTAGAAGGATTGCAAAGCTAAGTGCAAGTTGTTGTAAGAGGTTATAGAAGGCTTTGTATTGTAATGCAAGGGAGAAGGATCTAGCGAGCTGCGCAGATCTCTTTCCCTGTGCGTAGTAGTGATTTTGGTGGCTCTATGCTATAATTGATTAAAGACACTAATAAAGAAGAAAGAGTTGGTGGATGTAGCCCCAAGGTGGGGGTGAACCACGTACATCTGTGTGTTATGCTCTGTGCTTCGACTTGATGTGTTTATCTCTGCTTTGCTAAGTGCTTTGATGTATTTAGATGGATTCACTTATGATTTATGCTTATTAGATATGTATGAATGTTAGATTGGACATATATGAAGATGCTTAGTGTTGATCTACTGGATCTGATCTGTTTTACTATTGCTAAGTGCTAAAATAACCTAGACCTAAGTGAATGTTGTGATGCTCTTTTATGTTGGCGAAGTAGATCTAAGTGGAATATTAATGAATAATCTATGCTAAGTTCTTGCTAAGTGATATAATCACATATTTGTGTCCCATCTAAGGTTGCAGACACCTGAGTCTTGCAACCACCCCTGCCTCTACCTCGGGTAGACTTCATATGCTTCACATGTGTTGTCAAAAGGGTTGGTAGTTAGGGTTTTGTTGGTGCGTTGTTGTAGCATTGAACCCTGGGTCTGCCCCTGTGCCAACAGAATCCCTATCAGTTTTGAGTATGGGGACATGTGTCTTAATCCTATTCGTTAGATCTGTAGGTTAGGAGATCTAGATCATTGATACTGGTCGCATCATCATCGAGAGTAGACGATTGGTAAGTTTGTGAATGCCCATAGTTCTGACAACAATAGGCACCACAAGAAAGAACGAGGGTCATCAATTTCGTCGGAAGTGATGATGATGATATATGGACCATCGGATCCATATGTGTCATTGTCGGAGCATGGAAAGTTGATATGGTCTCATGTTGGCCAACGATGTCAATGACGATAAAGTAAGATGATGTCATAGATGAAATCTAGCTAATGTGATGTGGAAAGGTGTCAACACCTTAGTGGAGGGACCCTATGCCCGATGGTGACGTGTCATACCATAGGCGATCCATGTGGAAAGTAGTGATTGTGCCACATATCATGGGATTTTGTCATTTTGAGTAAGAGAATCATGACATAATATCCACATGCCAACCGATGTGGAAGAAGGATGGAGTGTACTGCCACGGTGGTAGGTACATAGTGGCAACATTGGCATAGGTAATAGGTGGGTGGACAACAAGAGGCCATGAGCCTCAAATGTTGAAATATTGTAACTGCAAAGAGTATTCTAATTATTATTGATGTATTATTCATTAGATCAATCCCCTTTTGTGGATTGATCATGTTAGGTATTGTAAATGACCAAATCCCCTTTTGTGGATTGGTCAAACCCTAATTGTAATAGGCAGAATAAGAAGTCAACCCTAGAATATATTAAAGGTGGTTATAACCACCCAGAATAAGAAGTCGGCCCTGCCAGTGAAAAGACACTTCTGTCCACACGTACCAGATTGTATAAATAAAGGAGGCTAGCACCTCATTTATACACACACTCACTTGTTCATCAAGAAGCAAGTTCAGAGCTGCAATTGGAGAAGGAAGAAGAGAGAGAGAGGCGCATTCATAGGAGAGGAATTTCTATATTTGTTTGAGTTATCTCTTGGCATTGTATTGGCTATCTATTTTAAGGATGTTTTTCTGGGTTTTCTCCCCCATGAGGGTTTCCCATGATAAATGATGTGTCTCTTGTGATTGTGTATTTTTCAATGATCCTATCTATGCTATTGTTATTTAGTGAAATGCAAATAACTCTAATAATAGCTTAAACCTTAACATGGTTTCAGAGCTAAGATGAAGAGAGCATCTTTTACAAGAGAAAGTGAAAAATGTCACTGTTGTCGTACATGCAAATTAGGGATTTTTGTTGATGAAATATTTCAATCCCAAAACCATCTAGAAAAGTGTGTCCTTCCTCAAGGATCACTTTGGCATCCTCAGGGAAACTTTTCAGTGGCTAGATCTCCCGAAAAGTGAAACCCTAGTTTTCACAAAGTACCAGAAGTACCAGAAAACTAGAGTACCAGAAGTACCAGAGTACCAGAAGTAACAGAAAATCAGAAGCACTAGTTCATAAATCCGCATATCAAGTTTGAAGGGGTAAAAGTTGGATTTCTGAAATCCAAACACACCAGGATACTCGCCTCAGCCAAGCGCACCTCCTGGTAAGTTCATAATTTAATTTTGAGCATTTTCATTTTTGGTCATTTTCCTAGCTCCAGGTAAAAGATGTTTGCAAGCACTAAGCTTGTTAACAAGCTAGAAGGTGTGGAAAAATTTCATGCCTAGAAGTATAGGATTGGTCTCACTCTTGAAGAGAATGACCTGGCAAGATTCGTCAAAGAAGAAGTGTCGAAACCCGACGATGCTGCAGATAAAGTAAAACACCAAAAGGACACGATCAAGGCCAAAAGAATCATTGCAGATTCAATCAAAGATCACTTGATTCCTTATGTGTCATAAAATAAGACTCTGAAAGAAATGTTTGATGCCCTAAACAAACTATATGAAGGAAAGAACATAAACCGAAAGATGAATCTAAGAACTCAACTCAAGAATAGAAGGATGCAGAGAGGAGAATCAATCCAAGAATATTTCTCCAAAATATCTCAATTTAAAGAACAACTAGAAGCTATTAAAGATACTATAGACGAATATGAACTCATAATGACATCCCTTAATGGTCTCACAAGACCTTGGGATGCATTCATCCAAACTATTTGTGCTAGAAAGGAGAAACTAAAATTCAACAGTCTTTGGGAAGAATGTATTCAAGAAGAATCGAGAGTAGCTAACCGAGAAGCTTTACTATCCAGAGATGAAGATCAAGCCCTAGCTACTCACACTTAAGGAGGAAGAAAGAAGTCTTACTTCTAGAAATAAACTCATAAAGAGTCTCACCCCCAAAACAAATTCATTCATAAAGAATCTCAACCAAAGAGATTCCAGAAGAAAGGACAAAGAAAGGAAAGAGATTACTCATATGTCCAATGCTAACATTGTGACAAGATGGGACATATTGCGAGACATTGTCCATCTAGATGAGAAGAATACAAGAGGAAAAATAAAAGACATCACGCCCATGTAGTTGAAGATGAAGAGCCACCTGCAAAGATGTTAAGAGAAAAAATTAAAGACTATGTCTTAATATTGGCCCTCTCAGGATCGGTAACACCTGGAGAGGACACTTGGCTCATTGATAGTGGTGCTTCCAAGCACATGATAGGTCAAAGAGATATTCTCTCTTGCATTTCAGAAAATAATTTTTCTCAGAAATTTACACTTGGAGATGATTATCAATACCCTATTAAGGGAGTGGGAGAATTAAACTACAAGCTTAACTCAGGGAATTCAATGAAGATGAATGACGTACTCTATGTACCAAGTTTGACAAAGAACCTACTCTCCATATCAGCTCTAGAAAACAAAGGCTTCAGAATTTCCTTTATAGATGGAGAATTTCTTATGTGGGCTAAAGGAGAAACCATGAAAGAAGAAATCGTCATTGGAAAAGAAGAAGGTGGCTTGTATAAGCTAAAGGGTCACTCAGAAGTAGCCATGACCCACGCCATTGAGAATCCATGTGAACTTTGGCATAGAATATTAGCCCACGACAACTACAAAGCATTACCATACGTATGCAAAGCAGTCACAGGTCTACCAGAACTCAAGGTTGACCATGAAGGCGTGTGCAATGGATGTGCACAAGGGAAGAACATCAAGAACCATTTTTCGAAGAGAGACAGTAAAGCAGAAGGAGTCTTAGAAATCATTCATTCAGATGTATGTGGCCCAATGCCAACATCCTCCATCAATGGGTATGTATACTATGTATCTTTTATTGATGATTATTCTCGTAAGACCTGGGTTTACTTTTTGAAATCAAAAGATGAAGTGTTCAGTAAATTCAAGGAATTCAAAGCCTTGATAGAGAATCTTTCTAAAAGAAAGATCAAGATACTCAGGTCAGATAATGGAGGAGAATATACCTCAAAAGAATTTGTAAACCATTGCAAAGATGTTGGGATCAAGAGGGAGCTCACCACTCCTTACAATCCTCAACAAAACGATGTGGCAGAAAGAAAGAACAGAATGATAATGGAAGCAATGAAGACCATGATCCATGATCAATATATTCCAATGTGCTTATGGGCAGAAGCAGCAAAAACAATAGTATATGTACAAAACCGATTGTCCCATAGTGCATTTGGGTTCAATATCCCTAAAGAGATGTTCTCCAGAAAGAATCCAGAAGTAAGCCATCTCAAAATATTTGGTTGCCCAGTATTTATACATATTTCGAAAGAGAAAAGAAACAAGCTGGACCCTTCAGGAAAGAAGGGAATATTTGTGGGATACTGTGAGGCCTCCAAGGCCTTCGGGATTTATATACCAGGCCACTATCACATTGAGATAAGCAGGGATGTGACCTTTGATGAAGATGAAGCACTCAATAAATCAAGAAGATGCCATCTTGAAGAAGTATATGAAGAGGAACCTGTAGCTCCCATAGTTGCAGAATCAGTGAGGGAGGTTCCCAGAGTTGCAAAACCGGTGAGGGAAGTCGTAACTTTCCCTGATGAGGAAATTCTAGAAGATCATGACATAGTAGAATTTCAAGAACCTCCTCAGATGACGATCTCCCATAAGAGAAAGCTTGCTTGGGCTAGGGAGCTTATTCAAGATGGAGAGAAGTACCCGAAGGAACCACGAGACAGGTGAAGAGACGTAATCCATTCTCCAGTTATATGGATTTGATGTGTGATCTCCTAGAGAAGGAGCCTACCTGCTTTGAAGAAGCCATTCAGAAGAAAGAATGGGCAGATGCCATGACAGAAGAATACCAATCCATAATAAAGAATGATGTATGGGAAATAGTTCCCAGACCAAAGAGCAAGGATGTGGTATCTTCCAAATGGCTCTTCAAAATAAAACATGCTGCTAATGGAAGTATTGAGAAGTATAAAGCAAGGTTTGTCTCTCATGGATTTTCTCAAAAGGAAGGCATTGACTATGAAGAGACATTTCTCATGTAACCAAATACACTTCGATCAGAACCATCATAGCCCTTGCAACTAAGATGAAGTGGAAGTTGCACTAGATGGACATAAAGACATATTTCCTAAATGGTGTCATTGAAGAAGAAGTGTATATAGAACAACCTCAAGGATTTGAAGTTGAAGACAGGAAGACTCATGTCTACAAGTTGAAGAAGGCATTGTACGGGTTGAAGCAAGCTCCTAGAGCTTGGTATGGCAGGATAGACAGTTTTCTGACGAGATTGGGCTTTACCAAGAGTAAAGCAGATTCTAACCTCTACTTCAAGGTTATGAATGATGAGCTGGTGATATTTCTACTATATGTGGATGACTTATTCTTAACTAGAGAAGAAAATATCATCACCAAATGTAAGAAGAAGCTCGCTTCAAAATTTGATATGAAAGACCTTGGCCTAATGCATTATTTCTTAGGTCTTGAGGTATGGAAAAGTCCAAAGAGAATCTTCCTTAACCAAGGGAAGTATGCAGTCGAAATCCTGAAGAGATTTGACATGTTGGAGTGCAAGTCCATGAATACACCCATGGAAATGAAGCTGAAGCTATTGGTCGACACTTCGTCAGAATTGATTGATTCCACGTTGTATAGATAGATCATTGGATCGTTGATGTACCTGACGAGAACCAGACCAGATATATGTTTTTTCCGTGAACACTTTGAGTCAGTTTTTGGTAGAACCCATACATGTTCACCTAGTTGCTGCAAAACATGTGATGAGCTACCTTAAGGGTACATTAGATTGTGGTCTCAGCTATGATGGAGATCATGATTTCACACTGAGTGGGTACACTGATTTAGATTGGGATGGAAGTGTCTCTGACAGGAAGAGCACTTCGGGATGTTGTTTCAGTTTGGGATCAGCCATGATCTCATGGCAGAGTAGGAAGCAATCAAGTATTTCTCTCAGTACAGCGGAAGTAGAATACATTTTGCGTGTTCGACCAGTTGTGAATCCATATGGCTTCGGAAGTTGTTGTTAGGTCTATTCGACCTAGAGATGGAAGCAACCTCGATCCTATGTGATAATCAGAGCTGCATAAAGATGACAGAGAATCATGTATTTCATGACAAGTCAAAACACATAGAGATCTGATACCATTACATCCGTGACATGGTGCAGAGAGGAGCCATAAAGCTCCAATATGTTAGCATAGATGAACAGATTGTCGATGTGTTGACCAAGCCTCTATCTCGTGTAAAGTTTGAGAACTTTTGAGATAAGCTCGGTATAGTCCGAAAGGAACTCCCTCGATAGGGGGAGTAGTGTTGTGCTGATATGTCAGCCTAGTGTTGTGCTTCCAGCTTAATTGTTGTTTGGTGATGCCAGCCTAGTGTTGTGCTTCCGGCTTAATTGTTGTGTTGAGATGCGAACCAAGTGTTGTGCTTCCAGCTTAATTGTTGTGTTGAGATTCTAGCTTAATTGTTGTGTTGAGATTCTAGCTTAATTGTTGATGCCAGCTTAATTGTTGTGTTGAGATTCCATCTTAATTGTTGATGCCAGCTTAATTGTTGTGTTGAGATTCCAGCTTAATTGATGATGCCAGCTTAATTGATGTGTTGAGATTCCATCTTAATTGTTGATGCCAGCTTAATAATTGTTGTGTTGAGATTCCAGCTTAATTGTTGATGCCATCTTAATTGTTGTGTTGCGATTCCAGCCTCGTGTTGTGATGATGTGCCAGCCTCGTGCTGTGATGATGTGTCGGCCTCGTGCTGTGATGATGTGCCAGCCTCGTGATGTGATGATGTGACCAGCCTCGTGTTGTGATGATGATGTATTAGTTTTATACTAATCCATATTGATGCAGATGATGATTTCATTCCATTGTGAATGATGATGCTGCTGATGAGAAAAAATTTCGATGATTTATAGATATGCCAGTCAGTGTTCCAAGATTTTGTTGATAATGTTGTCCTCTCACTCACTTGATGTTGTTGATGATGTTTCCCTCTCTCTCGCCTGATGCTGTTGTAGAATACCCTTCTTGTTAAGGGGGAGTGTTGAAATATTGTAACTGCAAAGAGTATTCTAATTATTATTGATGCATTATTCATTAGCTCAATCCCCTTTTGCGGATTCATCATGTCGGATATTGTAAATGACCAAATCCCCTTTTGCGGATTGGTAAAACCCTAATTGTAATAGGAAGAATAAGAATTCAGCCCCAGAATATATTAAAGGTGGTTATAACCACCTAGAATAAGAAGTCGGCCCTGCCAGTGAAAATACACCTCCGTCCACACGTGCCAAATTGTATAAATAAAGGAGGCTAGCGCCTCATTTATATGCACACTCACTTGTTCATCAAGAAGCAAGTTCGGAGCTGCAGTTGGAGAAGGAAGAAGAGAGAGAGAGAGGCACATTCTTAGGAGAGGACTTTCTGTATTTGTTTGAGTTATCTCTTGGCATTGTATTGGCTATCTATATTAAGGAAGTTTTGTTGGGTTTCTCCCCCATGAGGGTTTCCCAAGATAAATGATGTGTCTCTTGTGATTGTGTATTTCTCAATGATCCTATATATGCTATTGTTATCTAGTGAAATGAAAAGAACTCTAATAATATCTTAAACCTTAAAATAAAATCTATCAGAGGACTCATCTCTACCATCGTATTTTTTAGGATCCTTTTGATGAAGGAAGACTTGAGGAAATAGGGGCCATAAATTTGACGAAGACTGGAACATAGGATCTGTACTTTTGAGCAGTAAAAGAGTGCGGTGTAATGACAACCATCGATATCGGTTGCATCGTCATCGAGAGTGGGCAATTGGTGAAGTTGGGGTGTAGACTCCAAAGTGTCGACGATGAAAAAGGTTTGAGGATCAATGATAGTCATTAATTAGTGGGTAGATGAGGAAGGAACGAAAACCATCAGTTTGTCGTGTATTCCACATAACCACGTAAGAAGAGGTTAAAGGATGGGAATTAATCTTTGTGTACGATAGAGGTGTCGATAGGGTATAAGCCATTGATTAGCGGATCCTGAGAGCTATCAGATCTGGGGGGTGAATCCCATCAGAATTCATTGTTGGAGCTTGGAAGTCGGGGTGACTTATACTCCTTAAGAGAATATACTAGATGATGATGAAGGTTGTCCCAAGTAATCGATGTCGTTAATCTAGAGGCCTGATGGGCGAGATGGAAGTTGCCACACTAGTTCCATGCAGGAGGGAATGAAGGGCTGGGAGCCACGTGGATTCCACATGTCATGAGGTGGCCTTGGGACCAATGAAGGTCTAAGAAACTTTGGAAGGCCATAGATTTTGATCCAGAACTCAGATCTAAGCATAATTACAGTCGTTGGAAATCTCTTGATGAGAAAAATTTGGCGGTTCCCTCAAGAAGATATATTTTGATATGGTTAAGGAAAAGTGAAATTTTAACACCTCATCAGCCTAAGTAAGGACTAGGGGGTCAAGTGTCTTTCACCATTCCTTTTCCCATAACATTTACAATATTGTTTGTCCCCAATTTAACCTTAGTCTTTACTAAATCATCTAGGTTTACAATTAGGCTTCTATTTCCTATCATATGATTGCTACACCCACTATCTATAAGGAAAATATCATTAGAAGTCTCTTAATAAACATTACAAGTTAGGAATAAAGAGTCTTCATAATTATCAGAGGTGTTAGAATAGTTTGCATCATGTTTTCTAAGGTCATCCTTCTTATTCCTACATTCATGTGCATAATGACCTATTTTGTTACAGTAAAAACACTTAAAATTGGATTTGGCATACCTCTGATTTAGTTTCGAGCTTATGTCGTTACTCCCCCTTGAACTATGAGTGGTTTTATGTGGTATCCTTTCTTGTTCTGAATATTGCTTACTATCTCTTTGGTCACTGCTTTTGTTGATACTGCCCCTTCCTATTGACCTTGATCTTCCTTTGCCTCTTGATATAGAAACCTGAGATTTGAATTCATTTTCCAAAGATAAATAACCATTCATATTTATTCTAGATTCATGGGATAGAAAAAATCCCAACTCATCTACTGATAGTTGTTTCAAGTCCTTAGACTCTTCAATGGCTACAACCACTGCATCAAATTTCTAAGTAAAAGTTATAAGAACCTTCTCTAACACTCTCTTATCTGGAAGTTTTTCACCATTCATTCTTAGTTGGTTTACAATGTTCATGACTTGGGTCATGAATATTCAAATTCTCAAAATTCATTATTCCTTACTATCTTGTTTTTAATATTCCTTAGTATCTCTTTGGTCACTACTTCTGTTAATCCTGCCCCTGCTTATTGACCATGATCTCCCTCTGCCTCTTGAGATAGAAACCTAAGATTTGAGTGCATTTTTTGAAGATAAATCACCATTCCTATTTATTATGGATTCACGGGATAGTAAATATTCAAACAACTCATCTCTTGATAGTTGTGTTAAGTCCTTATACTCTTCAATGGTTACAACCATTGCATCAAACTTATTAGGAAAGGTTCTAAGAACCTTCTCTACCACTTTCTGATCTGGAAGTGCTTTACCATTCGTTCTTAATTGGTTTACAATGTTCATGACTTGGGTCATGACTGGTCTACTAACTCTGACTCCTTCATCTTCAAATTCTCAAAATTCATTCTTAATTTATGCAACTTGGTTGTCTTTACCTTGGTAATGCCTTGATAGTTGGTCTCTAAGATATCCCAATTTGTCTTTGAGAATTTTGTTGTTGAGATCTTGGGAAATATATTATCATCTAATCCATTTTACATCAGATAATATTTTTTAGCAATTCTTAAGGCTTGATTTGCTTCCTGGTCATCTAGTTCTACATACCCATGAAATACAAAATCCCAAACATAATCAAAATGTAATAATGCCCTCATTTTGATTTCCCAAACTTTGTAATTCTTTCCTGTGAGAATGAGGATCTATCGTTGTGCAAGGTTGTTGTTGCTTGAAGCCATTTTTTTAATTTTTCTATTTTTTTACACAAGACAAGACCCTTTTCCTTCCTTTAAATTAATAGACAAAATTGTAATTTTTCCAAACGCGTTTTATGAGTATCTACTAGATCCTTCATCAAAAATTCAATTTATTTTTGAAAAATATTTCACCATGACTAACCAAGAATGCATTCACCAATCACATATTTAATAGAATGAAATTTCTCTTACTATCTCATGTAGAAAACCTTCACTTGAATGGAAAAGGATGATTCCAACCTTGCTCTAATACAACTTATGGAAAGAGGCAAGGATATTTACTACAAATTCTATGACATTCATAAAATAATAGAAGAACACCTTGAACTATTGTTGCAATTCATGAACTTCACCCCCTTGCATTGCTTCACAAATGAGATATAAATACATGTAGAGTAATATTATAGAAGTCTCATGGAAAGATCTAGGTAAAAAATATGTCTAGATGCAATGCCTATAAATAACTAGATCTAACTAAAAATCAACCTCGAGACTCACAACAAAACTCATCTAGAACTTTTTTATTAGTGGGAGTGATTGAAATATTCTAACAACAAGGAAAGTACAAATTTTGCTTGATCAAATAGTCATTAACTGAGTACTTTGCTTTGTAGATCACCGATTGTTGTAATATCTGAAAAATATTATGCATGGAAGGTTTACACAAAATATGTAACATTGAAATAATATTTTATTAAAAGTCAATATACTATATTTGTGGATTGATGATCTCTTATACTAATTGTAGCTTGCAAACTACTTTTCCAAGTTGTTTTTAAAATTGGGATACCATCAAATGCATATAAAGGAAGAAAACATTAAAGATAAAACAAAAGCATGGATGATTGGTTAGTATTTCCTTTTTTTCTCACACCTGCAACTTTTATGATCCCAACGAATGAAGTTTTATGACCTTTATTTATTATATATCTAGACGATATGCTTATCTTTAATGGCACTTAAGAAGAGCTTTGAAATATGTAAAGCAAGTATTTGAAACATTGAAGAAGAACAAGTTATTTTTGAATTTAAAGAAGTGTGAATTTGAACGAAAATCTTTAGGCTTTAAGGTTGGTGGAGGAAGATTGAAGAGCTTATGAAGTGGCCAAGAACATGAAATGATATGAAGTTTATAGGAGATAATGAATACCTTCGAAAATTTTTGGTGTTCTTCTGTAAAATTACAACGCCTCTACATGATTTGACATATGGTAGTAAGTCTTTTGTTTTGGGCAGGACCCAAGAATGTTTTTCAATAGTTAAAGACGAAAATATGCAAGGCACCGGTATTGACAATGCAAAACCTGCAGTTGTTGCAGTTGCCTTTCAATATTGAAGCGAATGCTTCAAAGTATTCCATTGAAGGAGGGGTGTGTTGATCTAAAACAATGTTTTATGGTCTCTAAGATAACATCACGAGGATAAATCCCCCTGTGTTTTTAAAGAGGTGGTACTCCTCTATATTTGAATAATATACAAGAATATAAAAAGTGTCTGAGAGAGAACCAGTCTTATTCTTGAAATAAACATTTACATGCAATGAATACTTGAGAAAGGAGTAGGCATCTCACATAAAATAAATATTCACTATAATACAAAATTACGAACCAAAAGAGTAAATAGTCTTATACAACAACATTTCCATCATAGTATTCAATGAATTAAGACATATTATTCAACAAAAAGAAAGAATATAAGGGTTGCATATGGAAGAGAAATTCAAATGATCATTTCAATTAAGATCCAAAAATATTTTGATAGACAAACATTTTTAAATCTCATGCTTAAAATTAAAAGTCTAAGAAATCAGTAATGTAATGCCCCAAATAGTTTTCTGGGAACATAAAAAAATAATAGATGTTATTTTAATAAAAATAATAATGTATGTTAAGTTCATAAAATTAAATGAAATTCGTCCTTCAAAGGAGACTAAGATTGGGCTCCCACAAACCATGAAATTAAAAAAAGACCTAGAAGGCAGAAAATGAGATAGTCAGGGATCAGCCTTTGGTTTTCACAAATTCTGAAAGAAGAAAGGAAAAATAACTACTAATTGAGAAAGAAAAGAGATGAGAGAAAAACAAAGTGACTATTTGACTTACTACAATGGAATATCAAAACCATTATTTGCGTGTTGATGTGTCTTTAATAGGTTGCCACTGGGCTAGAGGTGGCATAATTGTATTACCGTTTTCTTGTTGATCTGTTTCAGTTATTTTAACCAAGGATTTTTTGAACCATTGTTCAATATACTCCCTCATAGGAGCAACCACTATCTCATGTTTAGTCTTGGTTTCAAACAACTCATTTTCCATCTCTCTAAGATCAAGGCTCAATTGATGAAGTGTATCTTCAATATCTTCATTGTTGTTCACATAGTGGACTAACCACATTTCCACTTCTTCTTCAGAATACTCAATTGAGTCATTAAATTCATTGGCCCAAGAAAATTTCAAGGCAACCAACTATTCTTGTAAGTTCTCTTTTGATAAGAGCTTTGAGTCTATAATTAAATGTGGACCCTCTAGTTCCTTAGTCAAATCAACAAGTTTTAAGAACAAATCACCTCTTTTAGTATTTATAACATCACATTCAGACAACATTTCTCTTAAGCAATTAATTATTTTCAACCAAAAAGCATTAATTTGTTTCATACGAGTCTTGGAAGGAATTTTTTTATTTCTCCTATGTATATCGGTTAAACTTAAGACCTTTTCCGAAAATGTATCCACCGCCTCTTTATAAAGATTTCATCATTTTCCAAATCTTTATGGAGGCATTCTTTAAAATGCAAAATCCTTATTGAGAGAGTAGTTGAATTTATTGCTAACTCACATATCTCAAGGATCAAGGCCATCCTTCTCTTAATGCCATCTCCAACATATTTTCATACAACCATTAATAAACTTAATGATCCTTTCAACCTTGAGTTGGTTTTTGGTACATCCTCGAGACTACACAATGGTTTTATAGCAATGATGGGTTCGATAAACAAAGATCTTGAAAGCAATTTTTTTTCAATTCCTTCACTTTTTATTTTAAGACCAAATTCTCCTTCTCTATCTTGTTAATGGGATATTTTAGGGCTTCACAAGTTTCTTCACGAAATTCAATCATTTTCGAGGGTTTTTCCCCTTGAAGATCGATCTCTTATTTCCATTTTTCTGAAACATTTTTATTCTTCAAATTCACTTTTTCAATTAACTTTTTTGAATTCTTATTCTAGGTTGTGTGGTGCAAAGTGCCAAATTCCTCCTCAAATATCTTTGGCTCTTAGGAAGCCAATTCTTCAGCTATAACCCTACTCTATATCATCATATGTTAATCCCAACTGGGCTCTTCTACCATGTCATCAACCTCCATGTCTTTGGGACTCGTTTAAGCTTCAAGTGATTCCTTCCCTTCCTTCTGAACTTCTATTTTTATTTTTTATAGAGACATGAACAGTATGTGATTTTTCAATTATCTATCTGGTAGGGTCTTTATCTCTACCATCATGTGAATTTCAGGTGGAATACCTTCTCTGTTCTTGACTATTATCTCGGGGTTTTGTTTTTTTCGAGGTGCTCTTTTGTGATACATTTGTGAACCTGGGTTTTTACTTCTCGCTTCTCGACCTCGTTTCTTATAGTATTCATTTGTGCTAGTCAATTCCTCAATATCGTCGAGGGTGATTCCAAGATATGCTTGAGGAATATTTTCATTATCCCCCCTCCTTCTAATTGCATAGATTTGCATTTTCATGAATTGAATGATAAAGAATATATACAATATACTTTGGCACTGAGGCCATGGACTCTCGTCCAATTATTCTGGCGAATAGACAAGTGAATTATATATATGGATATTTTAAAGAGCATGCATCAACTTGTGTAGTACTAGTGTCACTAATCGAGCTTGTAATAAATATTTCAAGGAGCTCCATTCCTCTATTGTGAGCTTTAAGAAAATCATCAACTTCGACATGTTTGAATGTCAGAGTAGGGTCAATAAGTCTCAACATTATCCTGAACACTAAAGGTGCTAAAAAGATCGATGGTTTCTCTCGTATCTGGATAATTCTTCACTAGGTGTCAAATTTGTCAGCGCACCAGAGGACCAACTCTTTTGTAATGTCCCCATTTTTATATTCCCTTACTTTGTAGTTGGACATGACCTTATGGGTTTATGTTAGCCTAACTAGAGGGGTAATTTGAGGTTAGAAGTGAGGTCAGGCAGTTTAGAGGAGTTATACGATGCTTTTAGAGGTCCTCTTATCATCTTTCATCATCGAGATCATTCTTGTGCAGTCAGATTTTGATTCCATTGCATTTTGACCATTCCCATAATTTGGGAGTATTATTGAGCATAATTTAATGGATTTCACTAAGGTTGTCATTTTAATAAATTATCTAAGAGGGGTACCTGGGTGTAATAGTTCATTGGAACTAGAATGAAAAGATTTAAATGTTGGAGAGGATGAAAAGTGACTTCCAGAGCCCGAAAATTCTTTTAATTCAAATAAATCACCTATTGGAGTAAAAAGGTTAATAAATTAATAAAGTGATTTTACTAAAGATAAATTAAAAAATCACTTGAGGGTAAAAAGGAAAAAAAGGTCAGAAAAAAGGTGAAAGGGGAGACAAAAAAAAGATGAGAGATCATTCTCTCATTATGTTGATGATTATTTTGATATTTATTTGGAGAGCTCTTGGAGGGTTTGGGGTTTGGAGGAAACCCTTGTGTTTGGATTGGTTTCGATGGTGAAAGATTCCGAAATAGCTTATCAGGTTTCGGTGGTGAAAGATTTCACCCTAGCCAATCAAGAGGAAGGATCATTTAGGTTCTTCATTGGATTTATTGTTAAAGACAATACTCAGATTGGAAGAGGCACATTGTGAGAGGATTGATCTACCTATTGCAGCAGATTTGGGGTTTTCTGGAAGACCATTTCACTTGTGGAGGCCGAGTTTCTCCTTGCAGGGTGCCAAAATCTCCTCTTGTAGAAGTCATTTTTCTTTGTGGATGGAGCATCTTCTAAGGGAGGTTGTATTTATCTTGGAGAAACCAATTTCCATGTGTGTATGCCGAGTTTTTCTTGAAGAGAGAACATAATTCTTTGGGAGGGCTGAATATTCCATTGTAGAGGTTGATTTTATTGTAGAGGAGCAACATTCATCTTGGTGGAAACCATGGATCTTCTATAGAGGAGTATTTTTAGTGGAGAGATATATCTGAACCTCTATATTACCATGCATTGTAATAGGTCAGAAATAAATAATAAAATCAGATCCTTTTGTGGTGTTTTCCTTGTTATTCTAGTGATTTAGTTGAGTTATTTATTTTGGTACTTTGTTATAATATTTTGCATGCAATACAAAAACTTTATTTGGCATCAAAACCTCAACCATCCATTGAAAAACCACATGAAGAAAACCAAATAGCAAACCATAAACATAACAACAACAATAAAGGAGGTTGCAATGAGAGGAATGTCAACAAAGTGTTTGAAAAAAGTATCATACCCGCAATAAACCTACAACGGTCCAAAGAGGGGTTTTCTACAATGGAATTTGGTATAAAAGTGAAATGTTTGACAAAGTACCTAACCCAAAACAACACTAAAACCATCAGCAAGACACAATCAAACATATCGGAATTAAAAGGGGATCTTTACAGGGTTGTTTGCCAAGCATTTGACAAAATTCATAACCCAAAAATTCATCCAAAAACATAAAAGCAGCAGGAAATAAGTTATTACAGTGGAGTTTGGGTATAACAATAAAGTGTTACGAAATCCCTACACTAGAAAACCACTAAAATATTACAATAGAAAGTAGAAATTCATACCACCAGTAGAGAGGGTTATTACAGTGGTATCAAATCTGGTGTTCCTACCAGCATGTGTATTACATGTTCTTTTTATGAATCCATATGATGAGGACTACATCACATATAGGAGATGAAGATAATTAAAGAACTCTTGGCAGATTTGTTACAAATTTCTCAAGAAGGTCAGAAGAATCTAGCAACATTGTTAGAGCATGACAAGACAAGAGATGTTGAGACTTATTATATAGGGAGGGACACATTTTCTTTTTTGATACCTAGGATTGAGTCCGACATTGGATTTGCATATTTTGACTTCACAAAGATGCCATGGAAAGATATGACTTATGGTAGTGGGTTTATCCCTTACAGGTATTTCAACTTGGGGTTCCATGAAAGGAAGATGTAGTTTGGGCACGATGGCCAGGCAATTATGATCGGAGTGGCATAATGTCAACATGGTGGCTTCTTTCTGAGATTAGCTTGGGACCTTGGGATTACACGATTTGGAAATTCAGTTACTAATAGGGAGGGGAGAGTTGGTTCTTACTTTTAGGGGTTTTGTCATATGGTTCTTTGGGTTGGTTCCTAGAAGAGCCATTCTTTGAAGGGTTGATTGATTTTTTGCAGTGCATGATTCCTCTACCTATCAGTAGTATTCAGGTAGCCTCTTGTGTTAGTACCTTGCACGATACTAATTTGAGTAGAGAGTGCTTCACATATTCCGGGTTGGTTTTGAACCCTAGGATCATTCTTAGTTTCAGTTTGGTTCAACTTATTGATCATAGGGTTGTGATGGCATTGCTTGAGGACAATAAATCTTTGGGAATGAAGGACTATAATGTCCCCATTTTTGGATTCTCTTTCTCTACAGTTGGAGATGACCTTATGGGTTTATGTCATCCTGACCAGAGGGATAATTTGAGTTTAAAAGTGAGCTCGGGTGGTTTGGAGGAGTTACATGATGCTTCCAGAGGTCTGGTTATCATCTTTCATCATCATAATCATTCATGCGTAGTCATATTTCGATTTTGTTGCGTTTTGACCATTTTCGTAATTTGGGAGTATTATTGAACATAATTCATTGTATTTCACTAAGGTTGTCATTTTAGTAAATTATCTAAGAGGGGTACTTTGGTGTAATAGCTCGTTGGAAATGAAATGAAGAGATTTAATGTTGGAGAGGATGAAAAGTGACTTTGAGAGCCCATAAATTCTTTAAAGTCAAATTTTTGGAGTAAAAGGTTTAGTAAATTAATAAAGTGATTTTACTAAAGATATATTAAAAATTCACTTGAGGGTAAAAAGGTAGAAAGGTCAGCAAAAAGGTGAAAGTGGAGGTAAAATAAAGATGAGAGCTCATTCTCTCATTATGTAGATGATTATTTTGATATTGATTTGGAGAGCTCTTGGAGCCTTCATGGTTTGGACGAAACCCTTGTTTTTGGATTGATTTCGGTGGTGAAAGATTCCACCCTAGTTGATCAAGTTTCTGTGGTGAAAGATTTTAGCCTAGCCAATCAATGGGAAGGATCATCCAGGTTCTTCATTGTATTTATTGTTGAAGACAATAATCAGATTGGAAGAGGCACATTGTGAGAGGATTGATCCACTTATTGCAACAGATTTGGGGTTTTGTGGAAGACCATTTCACTTTTGGAGGTCGAGTTTCTCCTTGAAGGGGGCC
>ML851720.1:8555-23733 GCA_009831015.1 Picea engelmannii
AACTATTGAAGATTCAAATAAATGAAAAGGAAGAGTCATGTTGTAAGTTAGAAGCTGAAATTGTTGACCTTAGAAAGAAGGTGGAAAAGTCAAACAAATTCTTGAATAGCTCATGAATCTTGGATGAGATCTTGGAAATTCAATGATCATCATGTGATAAATTAGGTCTTGGATACAAAGGAGAAGATAAACATGTTGAAGCAAGAACCTCAAAGAAGCATGAGGTAAATCCATTAAAGAAGGAAGACAATGTTGCAAAGAAACCATCTACACAAGGCAAAGAAAATTTCAAAAAGCAAGAATCTATTCTTGGGACACCAAAGCAAAGGTATGAAAGTATTTTTCATGGGCATTGTTATTCATGTAATGGATATGGTCACAAAGCTTTTGAATGTAGATCTTATGAAAGGAGATATAATGGAAGATTTTATAACACCATGAGGTGTTGGAGATGTGATCAAGTAGGACACATTGCTTTTCACTGTAACACTATGAGATGCTACAGCTGTAGTGGATTTGGCCACAAATCCCATGAGTGCTGGAACAAAAGAAGAAAGTCCATAATGAGAACTTCAAATAGAATGGCTAGAAGAAGGAATGAAGTGTGGTAGGTTGTCCAACACAATCCATGTGAATCTTTCAATCATAAACTTTCAGTATCAGATGCATAATAGGATGGAGGAAGAAAGCTGACTTAGATTAAATAAGAAGTCTCAAGTCAAATTACATAGCCAGTGAACCAGAGCTTCATTAAAACTTTACAATGCAGGAGCCTAGCTCAACCATCGACCATAAACAATATCAAAAATGTCTTCATATACTCAGGACAAATTGCCACTAGTAGCAGAGGCGTGCTTGAATCTTTGCATTCAAGGATTTGGTGGAGACGATACTTTAACCACCTTCCCTTGGTTTCATTAACTGTCTTCATTGGGATCAAGACGGGCGCCTGAGTCAACTCCTACACCTAGAAAATGTGTTGACCGCACTTTGAAACTTTTCCATTAGGATCCCCACTGGATGTTTATTAGGAAGATGGCAGGTGGACGTGGAGGAAGGGGGCGAGGTGAACGATGTAAACCAACACATGAAACAATGATTGATTGGCGGCCATGTGGAATGACGTAGTTGGTGGAGCAGTGACTGGGAAAACGTGGGCACCAGTACACGAGAGTGGAGATGTAAAGGTGCGGGGGTGATGCGACGAAGGGAGAAAAGTGTGATTGGTTAGGAGGGAGACATGAATATGAGGGTGAAGGTGACATGGTGTGGGAGTGGGAGACACATGTCAAGAGTTGAGAGGAGAAAATGTGACAGAGGGAGAGTTAAAGGCATGAGAGGATGTGAGTGGAAGATAGGTGTCAGTAGGGGCGCAAGCAGTATGGGAAGGCGGTTAGTGGTTTAGCTCAGAGGGGGGGTGTAGTGGTAAGTGGTAAAGCACAGGGTGGGGGGTCCGAGTTAACGAGAAGGTGACATGTTGGTGGTGGTCCCGCGCTCATAGACCACCAATTGGAATCCCCCCCTCCCCCCCCCCTGGGTTAAAGGTAGAATATCGGGGGTGGTCCGATATGGATTGTGCATCATAGATTTGAGCACGCTAAGCTCAGTTGCTCAAATCTGTGTGCCTTTTATCACAACATGAAAAACCATCAAATCGGAGCCCCGACTTAGGATAAAACACATTTTGTGGGTTTTTAGCCTGTTTTCTTTCATTTTTTCTCCAAGGGACCATCTCCTAAGGGATAAAACACCCCCTTACAATAATATGTGCTAACACTAACCATCACAGGCTTAGGGTTTTTGACAAATATTGTAACGACTATAAGCCTGTAAAATAGTATAAATAAGAACCTAGGAGTTCTAGGTTAAGGGTGTTGTTGGTGTTTCATTGTTGAATGTGTTTAGTTATTATGATGGTAGTAAGGCTATAGAAGAGTCAAGTAAGATAGTTTTTTAGGGTTTGGTCACAGGATGAGGATCCTGGTGTGATCTAGTCCACCCCACAGAGGTTCCTTAACCTCATCATGATTGAATGATTGAAGATGTAATGCGCACATTGCTAGATTTTGCAGAAAACTAAATAAAAGAGAAGAGAAGATGAATATTTGTGGACGTAGCCCAGGGGGGGTGAACCACGGTAAAACTGGTGTGTTATGTGATGTTCGTTGAATGATTAATTTATGTTAATGTTTAACTTATGAATAAATGATGAACTAGATGGATTAGAATGCATGCATGAGGCTAAAGATGAATGAATCTTAGAAACACTTGAATGAATAACCGGAGTAATGCATAAGGAAGATATAATACACTCCCAGATCCCCACTCATTCCTAGACTGCAAACACTTGAGCATTGGAGTCACCCATAAATCTATCTTGAGTGAGACTGCGTAGTGCACTCTGTGCGCAACATTTCCTTTTGGTTTACCAAGAGGGACGATAGTTTTAGAGGGTTTTGTTGGAAACATGTTGAGATATGAACTTGAGTCAGTCCAAGGTGTGAAAGAAAGATCTAAACCAACAAATGGTTTTGTTGCTGGCTGGAACTGCACAGGATTGAGTGGACAAGATCCATGGAAGAAACACGTGGAGAATGAAAGTATATAAGGGGATGTTTAGGCAATTAAATACAACAAAGGCAGAGATTGAAAGATGACTGAAAACAAAGGAACTTGAGTTTGTGTAGAAGGATAATAGAAACCCTAAGTTAACATCGCGCAAATATCTCGACAAATACATGTTTAGCGACTTGCATGAGGTATTTGTTTTTTATTTCCCACATTTTTTGTAGGAGTGGTTATTGAAGTTAAAAGACAACCACCCTACAAATTGAATAAGGCAACTAGAGTGGAATCCCATGGAGATCACACAGTTACAACAAGTTAATAACAAATTTACGTGCGCAGTAGATTTTTGGTTAGAAAGTATTGTTGCAGGTTTTATCGTCGAATTTGCAGTAGATACCACAAAGTCTTATAGCACAACAGAGCATGATTTTATATAAGTACCTAGAGGTAGGTATATCATATTGTTGTACACTTCAATCAAGATGTTATTGTATAACAACGATGTGATGACCATGGAATCAGACATCTAAACTTCCCTGCGTGCATGGGGGAAGGGGGGAAGCACTGACAAGAGGTAGAGAAATGGAGGAAGATATGAATAAGAGAAAGAATAAGGAGTCCATGGAACCAATCATGATGGAAGAAGAATAGATAAAGGAGATAATGGAAACAAATAGAAAAATGTGCAGTGGAGCACCCTACCAATATAACATGAATAACAAAAAGAGAGCCATCCCTGATAGAGAGGGATTGTCCAGTGATGAAGAAGAGGTAGAGGATCTTCAGGCTGTGGAGAATATTGAGGAAATATTGTGTGCAACATATGAAAGGAGAAAAGGAGGTCCCAGTTCAGGGACATAAGGCAGAACTCCAATCTAGATCAGTGTCATTGTGGACCCTACATCCCCATGTGTGACTAGTACACCAGAAATAAAACCAACGTGTAGAAAATCGAATTTTAGTGGAAGAAGAACAACAAGACAAGGATCCAATAAAGGAGCCTCAACTTGGGGAGCCATTTCAATAAGTAACAGTCAAATATCTACACCGCATGGAGGTAGTAGTTCAACATAGTTCAAAATGGCAAGACATGATCCCACAATCAGATTACTAGAATTTTGGGGAGAGGCATTAGAGGAACCTAAGAAGCACTTATTTATCTGTGAGAATATCTGGGAAGCAAATCATATCACAGATGAGGATACAAAACTCGTGCAGCTAGCTATCATGCTAAGAGACCGCGCACTAGACTGGTATAAAATTCCAAATTCGGATTTTCCATAAATGGAAGAAACTTTCCAAATCCAAATTTTCCAAAAACGAAAATTTATTTCAAAATTCAACATAGAATTTAATTTTCTAAAATTTGAGGATATTACATCCACTCCCCCTTAAGTACAACATTGTCCTTAGTGTTCGTTCCTCTCTCGAAATAGGTTTGGATAATATTTTAGCATATCTTCTTCCAATTCCCAAGTGGACTCCTCAGGACTAAAGTGCTTCCATTGCACTTTTACCTGGGTGATGGCTCTATTCCGTATTACTATTTCTTTCCTGTCCAGAATGCGCAGAGGTTCCACTTGGAACTAACCTGCTAGTTCCACCTGCACCATTTTCCAATCAATGATGTGATTAGGATCATGAATATACCTTTTTAGTAATGAAACATGAAAAACATTATGAACTTTTAAATTTGTAGGAAGTGCTAGTTGATACGGAATGGGTCCGATTCGAGTTAAAATATCAAAGGGGCCATAAAACCTTGGCACAAACTTTGAAAAATTTCCTAGCTTTAGAGAGCTCCTTCTTGATTTGACTTTTAGATATACGTGGTCCCCAATTTGAAATTCCTGATGTCTTCTTTTTAAATCTGCATAGCTTTTATGTCGGTCTTGGGACTCTTTTAAGTTATGTTGTACTATTTTTACCATTCTCTCCATTTCCTGGATCATTTCCAGTCCTACCATAATCCTGTCAACTAGATTATCCTAGCTAATCAGGGTTTTGCATTTCCTTCTATATAATGCTTCAAAGGGACTCATCTTAGTTGATGTTTGATAACCATTGTTGTAAGCAAATTCAACTAAGTGAAGGTACTCCTCCCACTTAGTTGGTTTTGTCCTTACGTACATTCACAACATGTCTTCGATAATCTGGTTTGTTTGTTCTATTTTCCCATCCATTTGTGGATGGTAGTTTGTGTTGAAATTCAGGTTAGTATGCAATCCTGCAAACAATTCCTTCCAAAAATTTGACGTAAATTTGATATCTCTATCGAAAATCACTATCTTAGGAATTCCATGCAATCTAAATATTTCTTTCATAAAAACTTCAGCAATATTAATCACTTTATAAGTAGATTTCACATGTATAACATGGGCAGATTTGCTTAGTTTATCAATCACTACCATAATCAAGTCATTTTCTCTTTGAGTCTTAGGAAAACCTGTGATCAAGTCCATCAAGATAATCTCTCATTTCCAGTATGGTATAGGCAGAGGTTGTAACAAATATGCTGGATGTTGATGTTCAACCTTTACCTGTTGAAAATCTAAGTATTTAGACAAATATTCAGTTGTTTCATTCTTCATGTTAGGCCAATAAAACAATTTTCTTAAGGCTGTTATCGTTTTCTGATATCCTGGGTGACCAGAATACGACTTTTTGTGCAGTTCGTCAAGAATTGTTGTCTTTAAATCAGTAGAATTATGTACATACAACCGGTTTTTGAACCTTAACAATCCATTTTTATCTAAACTCCAATCTGTTATGTTCATTTTTTATGCATTTCCTTGCAATTTTGTTGTTTTTTAAATGTAATTTTCGTCATTACTGCTTGCAGATTTTATTCTTTGTTTGATATCGTTTTCTTCTTTGTTGATACTTTTTTCATAAATCCCATTAGTCCTCCGACTTAGTGCATCTGCAACTTTATTTTCCTTACCTTTGATGTGTCATACCTCAAAATCAAACTCACTTAAGAAGTCCAACCATCTTGCTTGCCTTACGTTGAGATCTGGTTGACTGAACAAATACTTTACACCACTTTTGTTGGTTAGTAACATAAATTTTCTTCCCATTAAATAATGTCGCCACATTTTTAGTGCATGAATTACGGCTGCTAATTCTAAATCGCGAGTCACATAATTCCATTCATGTTCTTTCAGTTTACGAGATTCATAACATATGACATGTCTGTCATTTGTTAGTACACCTCCTAATCCCTCTTTTCTTGCATCCACACAAACTGTAAAATATTTATCGGGATCCGCTACCTTTAGGATAGGTGTTGTAGTTAACAGTATTTTTAGTTTATCAAAGTTGTCCTGACACTTTTGTGACCAAGTAAATTTTATTCCCTTTTTCTGTACTGTAGTAATTGGATATGCGATCCTAGAAAATCGTTCGATAGATCTTCGGTAATAACCTGTAATTCCCATAAAGGATATGATGTATGCTACATCTTTAGGGATAGGCCATTCCATAATGGATTTTATCTTTTTTGGGTCAACTACAATAGAATCTTTGGATATTGCATTTCCTAAGTACTGTATCTTTCTTTGGTAAAATTCGCACTTATCAAACTTAGCATACGGCTTATGTTCCCTTAAATTTTGTAATACTATTTCAAATGTTCTTCATGTGCTTCTTCTGTTTTTGAGTAAACTAAAATATCATCGATAAAAACTAGCACAAATTTATCCAGATATTGGCTGAATATACTATTCATCAAGCACATAAAGGTTGTTGGTGCATTAGTAAGCCCGAATGGGATTACAACAAACTCATAGTGTCCATAACGTGTTCTAAAATTTGTTTTATTTATATCTTCATCCTTTATTATGACTTGGTGATAACCAGACCTTAAATATAGCATAGAGGATATCTTTTCTCCTCCCACTTGATCAAAGAGACTATTAATCCTAGGTAAGGGATACTTATTCTTAATCGTCATTTTATTCAGTTATCGATAGTCAATACACAGTCTCAAAGTCCCATCTTTCTTCTTAATGAATAAAACTGGTGCTCCCCAAGGTGAAACACTTGGTCTGATATATTCCTTATCCAACAGTTCTTGTAACTGAATTTTTAGTTTTGTTAATTCAAGTAGGCTCATTCTATAAGGTTCCTTGGATACCGGGGCAGATCCAGGTAGTAGGTCGATAGATAAATCTATCTCCCTCCTTGGAGGTGGTTCTGGTATTTCATCTACAAATACATCTTTGAACCCATGTAGGACTGTAAAGTCTTCTAAACTTGGTTTGATTTCTTCCCTTAGGAGGTTATTTACTTGTAAAACATAAATTTGGCAACCTTTGTTCATACATTTCTTAAACTGCATTGTTGATATTTTCCTAACAGAAACTAGTTTTTTGATTCCTTGTACTATTCTAACTGTGTTGTTTTCATCTCTATACACAAATGAATTTTTGTAATAGATTAATATCACTTTATGTTTCTCTAACCATTCCATTCCAATGATTAAATTTTAAGACCCCAAAGGTAATATGTTCAGATTTAACTTTGTACTTTGACCATCTATGCTTAGTTCATAGTCATAAATAAAATCCGTTACCTTTCTTTTGGTCCTTGTTGCTAACTGTACTAACCAAGAATTAGCATGCTTTACCTTCTTTAACTTGTTCAATTCAACTTAAGCGGGAGTAATATAAATCAAACTAGCTCTTGGGTCAATTAGTATAGAGACATTGTGGGTATGAATTTTACCTTCAACTTCCACAATAGTGGACTGATGATTTGCTTGTCTGCCATCCAGAGATACATTGATTTTATGCACGCTTCTACCAATATCTCCAACTTTGGAAGCCTCTTGAAGGTTATGGATTGAAGTTCTTGTTGTGGGATTTAAGCGTGGACAATTTCTCCACAAGTGAGGTTCTCCACATTTCCAACACTTCAATGGTTCTTTGGGGTTGTCCCCAACCTTCTTGACTCCCAGGTTAATTGGTCTATTTCCCCCTTGGGCATTCTATGTATTTGAATGGTAATAATTCTTTTGGAACCCTTTTTCCATATTACAAAAATGGGCTAGTCAGAAGCCTTTCTTAGGTTGATTCATTCTATCATGTTTCTTGTCTTTCCATGCCTTGGGAATTTCAGATCTTTGTTTGTACTGATCATAGCACATCCGAGCCTTTCTAAACACTTCATTTAGATATTTGGGATTGTCAAATTCAATTATGTCCTTGTATGACAATGGTATATAGATCAAGAACCTTTGTATCTTTACCTTGTCTTCTTTGATGTATGGTACAAACCTCAACAGATCTAGAAATTTATTTATCAGATCGTCCATGGCCATTCCTCCTAGTCGCAATTCACAAAATTCCATAGTTTTTCTTTCGTAATACCTTTATGATAAGTACTTCTTCTTGAAATAATTTTTAAATTATGACCATTCCATTCGTTTTTCTTTCAATTCCTTGGATAATTTCAAGTCTTGCCACCAGATACTAGCTTTTCCTTTTAAGTTGTAAATGGCCATTCTAACTTTCATATTACTAGAGTAGTCATAAATCTGGAAGTATTTATTTATATCTAGTAACCATGCTTCAAACTCTTCACCAGTATTTGATTCTGCATCAAAGGTGGAAGGTTTTATTTTCTTGAATTCACCTTCCAGGTGGTCCACTTGTTTTCTTTTTCTTCCTGTAGATGCTTTGTTTTCTGTCATGTGTGTGTCTTCGGAAGAACTTTCCTTTCTTTTTTTCTGTTTCATGACTAGAGTTCTTAGAGGAATTTTTGTTGACCTCTTCCTCTTTTTCATTGTCTTTGGGACTCTTCTTTGTTACTATACTATGTAGCAGTATTTCATCTATTTCTTGTTGGTCTTCCTATGCTTTCTTTAGCTTCTTGTTATCTGCTTTTAACACTTGTAATTCCACGATGAGGCTTCGCATCATTTCCAATACTTTACTGGCTAAACTTCCTTCACTATTATGCTCTGGGTCTCTAGGAAGTTCCTGGCTCGAATTCCCTCCAGGTCTGTCTCCTTCCTCATTCTGTGATGACATTTTCACAAGAGATAAATTGTTTTTTTGTTTGTAACATTAAATGTGTTTGTTAGATTTTCTTCAAGGAAACAACAAAAAAAAAATTGGTGTTGCCCTGAGGTCCAAGTGTTGTAACCTACAACTTTGATACCATATGTAATATTCCCCAAATTTCACTAAAATAAAAATAAAAATTGATCAGGGAAATAACATTAATAAATTATCGAAAACTGTCGTGGCACATGAAATATTTCCTTATAAATCTATGTTACTGATTATGTGCATAAAGGTTTTTAATATACTAGGATAAACATATTGTATGAGGTTTAGTGTCCAATAACAACTTACTGTTACTATTAATTAACTAATGCCATAGCCATCTCATTTGATTAACTCAAAATCTATTCTCCTTACCACTGCGTTAAAGTCTAAACTCTGATTATTGATATCCAAGTACTAGGACTATTTAGGTCCAGTGTAAATCTTTCATGCAAAACAAAAGGCGTTTCATCGAACCTATGCTAGCCATACCCATTACTGACATAAACACAATACCCATCCAATTGTTATAACTATGTTATATATGTATAGATATGTATTCTAAATGTCAAGACTTTAGGCAAGAGCTATGACTATAATGGTATGACCCTAGCGAACTAGGGACCATAACCATCCTAGTCCATAGTCTATGCACTAGGATACAATAGTCCACCCTACTTAGAATTCTCCATAGTATAGATGAACGTGACACATGCTATGTAATATAGACTATGTAAGACATTATACCAGTGCGCAAGTTATTAATGATCTGACATTTGGTTACCTGTCCACTCAGCCTTTAAAAGGTTTTGATAATGAATAAATAAAAAGTGGATGCCAGGTCAGGACTGAACCTAGGCCGGTGTTGGTCTTGGAATTTAAATCTAGTGCAAGTCCACTAATGGTGGACTGACCAACCTAGTACCCTCTAGGCCCGCCACTGTATTGAACCTCCCACCATGGGCTCAACACTTCGTAAAACCCACATGGAAGGGAGTGGGGTAGCGTACTCATCTCTCCTTCCCCATCGAGAGGTTTGAGGTGTCATTACTCCCTTCATAACTAAACCCTTGAGCCTCATTTCTCTTGGTCATTTCTCTATTTACACTTTGCGTCTGATACTAGCATTCAACTCTGTTATGGTATTCGACTCTGTGAAGGCATTCAACTCTGGAGATAGCGTTCGACTCTGAGAATTATCTCCACAGGTACGGTAAGCACTCTATTACTCCTTCTACAACAATTTATGTGGGTTCTTTTGTGGTTTAGGTGTTTTCTTTTCGGTGGTTCTCAGTGTGAATCTCTTCTTGCAATTAATACTTCTCTATCAAATATCCTTTTGTGAACATTTTCTATCTACTGTAACAGATATATATACATATATATATACTCTATAAAACTCTCTTTGTATAGAAACGATGGGTGTTTCTGTGGAATAACCCCTATGTCTAGGCATCATTTCTCTTTGTGGAATAATTTTCCTTTCTATAAAAATAACCCAACACTCTTAGTGGAATACCCTCTCTTTCCAAGCAACACGTGCTCTTTGCGAAAATAATCTTCTATGTATATAAATACAAGTACTCATGTGTATTCTCTCCTTTGTCTATGCATCATATACTCTCTGAAAAAGTTAATTTCCTTCGCATATGTAAACACAGTATTTTCTTCGTGAACACAGTATGCTCTTCGTGGATTATCTCCTCTGTTTATACAGCTTGCATTCTCTGTGGTATAGTTTTGTGTATAAAATAACTCACTAAGGGATAAGTTCTTTGTAAAACTATACTCTCTGTACGCTTTATTCATTTGGTTTTCTGTCTGGACATGATAGTTAAACTTGTGGCCTCATACGGGGTTAGTGTGCAAGGAGACAGCCTGAAAAACAAGACCTGGGTGAAGGTCAATGCAATTAAGGTGTTAAATATTTTACCATTCCCGAGCCTGGTTATAGTCTAAGATGCTTCCTGTAATTAATATCTCATTATAATTTCTTTGTATGTTTAATTCGTTTTCAAATCCTTCTAAAAGTGCTTACTGGTTATCAGACTTCTCCAATCCAACACCCGTGGATTGAGTATCACTGTTAATAGATGATGTTGATCTCCTTATTATCTTCTCTGGATACCTCCTTTCCCTAACAAATATATTCTAGATCAATCAAAGAAAATCCCTACTCCTATTCCTTCCGCCATAGTTAGGTTTTTGTCTGTGTAAAAAAAACAATGTCGGGATTTTCCTCTGTATAAAGGTAACTTTGTTTTGTTCTTAAGCTGTTGAATCTAGACTTTAGTTTTTCTTTTTCCATCTAGTAACCATGAATTCTTTCCATTCCTTTTGGTTCATCTAAAAATGGTTTTGATAACATACTTCCAAGTTTATTCCTTGAAGAATTTCTATTATTCACCAATAATCTTTATCATTCTTGCTTCTATAAAGTGTAAAGTAACTTGCTATCGCTACTTCCATATTAAAACATTTGTTTCCCTTAATGGTTACAATTCTGTGTTTTCTCTATAATTCTATTCTTTGCATTTTAGATTCTTAAATATTTTAGAGAATATCCACAGAGATACTGAACAACAGAGTTTTATTTAAAGTTTTTCTTTCTTTAATTGATAAATGAAATGTTTATGCATGAATATAAATTAATTATGGGTCCCTTCTTCCTTGCGAGGGAACCCATTACATGGTTACGGATCCACTCCTCCTCCTCCTAGATCGTGTATCGACTACTTCGCAAGGAACGAAGACAATCTGTCATTCCTCGAAATCCAAGATAAGTTGCATTCTTACCTTATTTTATTTACTTTCATAAATTAAAATCTTGAGTACTAGTGAATTTGCTAACACTCTTGCTTTACTTCTCTTGTAGGTTGGGAAAACAATGCACTTGGTGAAAGAAGCTTCCTTCCACAAAAGGTATTCGAGTTCCATGTTCTTCCTTCACCAACCCATGCGTGCAATTTCTTCGGTTACCTACAGTTTCTAAGTAGACCTCTTTAAGATTTTATTTTAAAACACAAATGGTTGTGGAATTCTTGGGTCCTATTGTACCCCAACTAAAATGTTTGGATATCAACCTATTGACTATAATACTTACTTTTGCAAGACAATATGAGGTCTATTGTATCAACTATCTTTTTGTGGTAATATATGCAAATAAAGAATGTGTTTGGACTTTTATTCTTTCCACCTATTCTCACCATGAAAGTAGCACAATAATAATACATTCTAATTTTATTTATTTTCTGCAGTAATTGATGTTGGACAACTGAGAGGGGGGGGGAATCAGTTGTTACCGTGCTTAAACAATCATGCTTCTTTTAAAATCTTTACAAGGCACTCAATGATGATCACAATAATGCAGGGAAATAAACAATGTCACATTCAACATCAGTCACATATATGAGAAACACAGAGACATATATTTCCCAAGGAAACCCAGACGGGGTAAAAACCTCTTCTTCTTTATATGATAAGTATTATTTACATTCTTTACATTATCATACATATGAGAACCAACTCATTGTGAGGCTACAACCTCTGTTTTGCAAGTTGCAACTTGCTGAGAGCACCAACTCTATGCTTTTCTCTAGCACCCACTAGAAGGAAGCACCAACTCTTTGGTTTATCTAGCACCAACTAGAAGGAAGCAACAACTCCCTGGTTTCTCTAGCACCAACTAGAAGGAAGTACCAACTCCCTGTGTTCAAGCACCCACTTGAACCTCTGAGGACACCAGTCCTCCCTAGCACCTCCCAACCACCCTGGATTATGAATATGAAATAATGAAACCTATTACAGTGATATAGTGTTCAATAACAACTTACCAGTCTCATCCCTGTTCGACAAGATTTTGCTACACAGACTTCCTCACTGTCTTCCAGCATGCATCCACTACCCATTATGTTCTTCTGATTTTTATGCTCTGTGCCCCATGTCCATTCGTTGCACAGTTCTTCTTCTATGCTTTTCAGCTGCTGCACTCTGATCCTTCTTCATGCATGAATCACCTTCAACAACAACATCCACAGCAACATCCACTGCATCTCTTCTCTATACTATGTATTTATAGCTTTTGTGCACCTTGCGAATGCAATGCGCACAATACCTCTGCATACTCACACCACGCTGATATCCTCCACAACTCGAGTGCTCTGTCTAATCATCATCATGACTCTTCAGCTTCTCTGGCCATTTTTCTACTCGTTCATCATCACTGTATGTTATGCTGAGATTCCTCAGCCTCTTTGCCAGTTGAGACTCTTCGTCTTCTCTGTGATAGTCGAGCTCACCTTCTCTGTTCCAGTTACAGGCTTCAATGCTCATCCAGTTGTCAATCACCTCCATGAGCATCTTCATCCCTCTTGAAGATTCCCAGAGACTCTTCATCTCCTCTGTCAATCACCCCGAAGTGTCTTCGAGTCCTCTGGCAGAAACCATTAGTGGTTTCTAGCAGTTACACTGTGACGTGCAACAGTAGCCCTCCGATCTCCTTCAGTTTCATCTGCATCATTGGATTATCTCTGAAGGATATTTTCATGATTCATGCGTTTTGCACTTTTACAATTCAGAGATTCTGCGATGAGGCATCTTGACTCTTCATGTCGCGAGCTCTGAAAAGGATCTTGGCTGCTCTAGCTCCCTCCTCTACGTGACCACAGGTGGTGACCACCGTTTACAGTAACATTTCACCTTTTCAGTATTTTGGCATTCATACCAGATGCGATCCCCAAAATTCTGAGGCGGAGCTTATCTGCACTAGGTCCTTCCTCCACGTGACCATAGGCGGTGACCACTGTCTATGCTAAAAGGCACTGCAAACTCATGATCTTCATCAACCGTGATCGACGGTCCATGATCTCGATGAATCAATGATCCAGATATTTTCGCAATATTGCATCTCGATGTTCCTTAGATGGAGGCTCTTGTCACTCCAAGTCGTGATAGGCAAAACTCTGAAATGGATTCGGATCAATGGTCCAGAATCTTGGTGTATTGATGGTATAGATTTTATCGTGAGTTCACATCTCGCGATTCCTGTGATGGAGGTTCTCATCACTCCAAGTCGTGATAGGTGAAGCTCCGAGATGGAGCTCAGACCAACGGTCCACGTTCTTGGTGATCCGATGGTCCTGATCTTATCGTGAGTTCACATCTCGCGATTCCTGTGATGGAGGTTCTCGTCACTCCAAGTCGTGATAGGCGAAGCTCTGAGATGGAGCTGGATCAACGGTCTAGAACAAACCTCGATCTGACGGCTAAGATAGTTTCTTGATTTCGCATATCACAAATTCGAGAGGTTAGGGAACCCCGTTCCTTTGAATTTCCAGTCAACGACATGACGATCTTTCACCACGTGTCCTATGATTCGACAGTCCAGATATGATCTTGATTCGACGGCTCAGATCATATCGCGATTTCACATATCGTGAGTTTAAACCTCTTTCCTTTGAATTTCACGACCTGCGAAACTCCGAAATGGAGTCTTTGTGGTGCTCTGATTTTTCGCCACACGTCCTCTTGATCCAACGGTCCACAACTATCCTTTCTGATGTGGTCTGCCATATTCACCTCCTGGATCTGACGGCCTAGATCACATCTTGATCCAATGGTAAGGATCATTTCACCATTTCGCATTTCATGATTTCGCCACTTTGCGATTTCGCCACTTCGCGATTTTGCCACTTTGTGATTTTGCCACTTTGCGATTTCGCCACTTCGCGATTTTTCCACCTTATGATGAAGGGTCTCAAGCCTTCAAGTCTTGATCTACGAAACTCCGAAATGGAGTCAGACCAACATATTTTGACATTTCGCATTTCGCCTCTTCTTGCTCTTTAATGAACGTACAGGTCCTCCCTGATCCAATGATGGATGTACCCTGCACTTAGATCAAACACTCGAGATCTATTCTTGTCTACCGCGTGCTACTCCTCTTTGAATTCATATCTGACGGTCATCGGGGATTCTGAATAAGATCCAACGTTCATTGTTGCTCCTCCTCTTCCATTATCACTGTGTTGTTGATCATGCTGATCTTTGCCATCGTTGTTCTTGCCATCAATGAAAAGCATACACTGTCTGTAAAACATGCCAACAATCTCCCCCTTTGGCATTGATGGCAACAAAGGCACCCCTGTTCTTTTCTCCCCCTTTGACATCAATGTCAAAGAAAACACGCTCCCCCTGAGTTGTTGCATTAATTTTAGGAGGTATCAGATATGCAACCAATACAGGACTCCCCATAACAGGATGGACTCTCTTAGATGTGAGACGAGATGACACCCAACTTTTGTCTTAGATATTCAAAAGGTGTCTTGGCTAGGGGTCTAGTAAAGATGTCTGTAATTTGTTCTGTAGTGAGAATGTAATGGACCTGAACAATCTGATTGGTGACCTGCTCTCTCGGAAAATGATATTTTATGGGAATATGCTTGGTCTTGGAGTGGAAGATAGGATTTTTAGACACACTGATGGCACTAGTGTTATCACAATGAATTGGGATCAGTGCAGTGTATTTTACCTCCAAGTCTGCAAGTGTTTGAATCATC
>ML851722.1:0-30865 GCA_009831015.1 Picea engelmannii
ATATCTAGAGCTTAACAGGCATGTGCTCACATTGTTAATGAAAAAATGAAAGCATTACAACCTAAAAGTGAGAAGTGCATTTTTATTGAATATTCTAAAAATGATCAAGGTCATAGACTTTTTCAACCTCATTTCAATGAAATTATTATGAGGATAGATGTTAAGTTTAATGAATATCTCTTAGCTCGCGAGCCTAATTCGACGTTTGTGCCATCATTGGCCTACAATCCATCTTTCAAAATTGTTCCATCTTTTATTACCAACTTTTTTGCTAGTGCTCTTATTCCAGATTCTTTTTCAAATGATGATAGTGAGGATGAAATCCACTTCAACTTGCTCACCTTCCTCTAGTTGGGTCTGTTGAACATGAACCTGCACCAATACCACAACTTCCTAGATGGGTATGTACAACATGAGAAGAAGTTGGTGTTCTTGTCGATGATCCTTCATATCAATGTTGTACACGTTCATAGTTTTAGCAAGCCTCCTCTTTTTTTGGCTCAAGATTCAGAGACCCATTATCCATAAACATTTGCAAAAGCTTCTGGCCATCCAAAATGTTTGGATATTTAAATATTTGGGAGTTATTTAAGATCAACTTGGTCTAATGTATTTTTAGGTAAAAGTGTGTTTCTTTATTATGCATTAGTATGCATTTGTAGTTATTTAATTCAATGGGCATGATATGTTATACACATAGAGTGATCCAACAACTCATATTCTCCTCGATCTTAATAGCTACATTGATCCATGGCTTACCACTTGATTGGTCCATAATCTCTATTTAAATAGCATGGAGGTTCATTTGTTGATGATCTATTGTGAGAAACTCTCTTGTAAAATGTTTTTCTTTTACATTAATATATTACCTCAAGTAGTTACATTGGTTGGGCCATGGATTGTTTCCTTCTTTGAGGGTTTTAACCATGAAATAGCGTTGGTGTATTGATCTTAAGGTGTCCATATTGTATGGGAATAACTTGTTTTGTTGAACATGGTATCAGGGCCCATTTCAATATCCGCTCTCATTGTTGATTGATATCTTGAACCTATGTTGCCTCATTTATGGGTTCTTCAATTTATGTGTATTTCTGGGATGAGTGAACCACTCCATTGTGTCTGGAGTGTTGCTTTCAGTTGAAAGTGATTTTTGTTTGACTCGAAAAGGTTTTTGTTTTCCCAAAATGTGACTTTTTTTGTCAGATCTAGAGGTATAAAGTCTGAATATACCCTTTTAAAAAACAAACTATGAGTTAATATTTCATTTTTATTGTTTTTGTCCTTGATTTTATATTATTTCTAGTTTATGTGTGCTCTTTGTCTTGCTCTTTGTGCAATATCGGAAAATAAAAAACATAGCAAAAAGTGTTCTATATTTTTCATGTGCTCTTTGCTATATGTTTTATTCGAGCTCAACAGATCAGAAATAGAGAGAAAACTTGTATTATCTAGGTAAGCTAACAAGATCTAACCTTATTATTATTGAGATTCAGAAATTGTTTTTCTCAAAATTTTATTTGTTTTTATCTGTAGCCACGTTCAAGTTTTTTGTATGCAAAAACATGGTTTTTGGGGGTAAGCATGCACATTGATGCAAATAGTTAAAAAAAAACATCCTCGCTAAAATAAGAGGTCTTGAGTTTAAGTCTCTCTTTTTTCAATTACTTTTTGAAAAAATGCATGAAACCTTAAGTTATGGCATAACTTTATTATAGAGTGCATTTCACTTAAATCATAAAAATGAACCACCATAAAGAAGCTTTAATATTATTTTTTTCAAGTTACTTGTACATTGCAACTTTAATTTATAGAGGAACTTCATTATAAAAATGATTTTCACTTATTCTATAAAAGTGAGTCATTTCCTAAGAAACTTATTTGTAAAAGTGAGCTTATAGGCAAAGTTGGAGAAGGAAGGGAGTTTTTTTTTTACTCAGCCACCTCATTATGCATCTATCACCATGTGGACCAACTTCCACCTACCATGTGGCACTTTGGTTACTATTTAGGCCTTTTTTTTTAAACGACATAACTTTCACATCCAAAGTCCATTTTCGGTGCCATTTTTATTAACTGTCTATTTTTTCAAGAGATTTTCATCCAGATAGTCATTTTAAGCTTTTGAATCCATATTACCCGAATATTTTTTATATGGCTACTCCAAGTAATCTTTTTCTTACCAGTACCAACTATCTCTCATGTAAATTACATATGGATGATGTACTACAAAGTAAATGACTATATCAGATTACTTTGGTGAAAGAAAAATCCCCCACTTATGTTGAAAATAAAGACAAATGGGATAATAAAAATAACGAAGCATGTGGATTAATCATAATGTCCTTCTCTTCTTATTTACGGTTTCATATTCAAACAATTGACGACCCAAATGAAGCTTGGGATAAGTTGAATAAGGTATTTGGTTAACATAATGTGATCCGAGCCCACTAACCAGAGAATAAGATAATGTCTTTAAGTCCTAATCATTTCCCTTTTATTGAAGATTATTTATCTAAGTACAAAACACTTAGAATTTTACTTAAAGAATGTGAAATAGATATGAAGGATGGCCGATGCAAGTATGTTATTATTTCTAATCTTAGCACTGCATATTTTTTGTTTGCATCAACTTTTTATGCCACCACAGAAACTCTAGGGGATCCATACACAAAACCCTCTCTTGAATATTTTTGTGATTCTCTAATTAGAGAGAAAGACAAGATATTACATCTTGGAGTGATTAGCATTGCAAGTACATCTTACATCTTGGAGTGATTAGCATTGCAATTACATCCAAAAAATCCTTAGTGGCCCAGCATAAAGATAAAACCAAACATACAAAGAAGCAACATCCTCACAAACAAGGGTCCCAAACTCTCTTAGCCAACTTCTACTTCCAAAGGTGACAAAGGACCAAAACAAAAGAGTAAGGAGACTAACAAGCATTGCAATATTTGTGGGTGAGATGGTCTTTTGGCATCTGAATGTTTTAAAAATATGGATACCTTAAAAGCAACAATGAAGAAGCACAACATCGATATTGATTCTTCTTCTTCTAACTCTTATGCTCATGGACATGCACTTTTTGTTTCTAGTTTCTCTTCCAATGTAACATATACTTATTTTTCTTATTAGTGGGTTATTGATTCTAAAGTATCTTATCATATGGCTAAGGATAAAGCCATTTTTTCTACTCTTAATTAATGTAACATCAAACAAATATTTGTTGGTGATGATATATCTCTTAGTGTGGTAGGGTTCATAACAATTCAAGTATATAATGGTCATTTCAATGAAGTATTATTTGTTTCAAGTCTTTCCTGAAACCTTCTATCAATATATCAAATCACTCATTCAAGTGAAGTTAAATCAATAGATTTTTCATATCACCAAGTTGTAATCAAGGATTTAAAAGATCCTAAGCATGTCCTAGCTTGTATATTGCTAGGTTGTACAAATTTGACAACTTTGGGTCATCATATTTTCCATCGGTTTTTATTGCTCATAGTGATGACTCAAGCAAACTTTAGCATGAGAAGATTGGTCATCTAAACTATCACTCATTGCAACAACTATGTAATCAAAATATGGTGAACGGACTTCCTCTCGTTTCTTGCAGAGATGGTGTTTGTGTCAACTATGTTCTTAACAAATATCATCGGGACAATTTTGACAAATGTGCCTCGTATTATGCTTCAACCCCCTTGCAGCTTATTCATAGTGATTTGTGTGATATGCTTCCTTGTCCTTCTTTCTTTGGGTTCAAGTACTTCTTAACTTTCATTGATGACTTCTCCAGACGCACTTGGGTTTATTTCTTAAAAATTAAGAGTGAAGTTTTTGACATGTTTTTGGCCTTCAATGCCCTTATAGAAAAACAAAATGGACATAAACTATAGAGGTTAAGAATATATAATGGAGGTGAGTATGTTAACAACAAATTCACAACTTACTAAATTGCATAGGGATTTCAAATGCAACATGTTATTCCATATACACCACAACAAAATGGTGTTGTTGAGAGAAAGAATCGCACATTAAAGGAAATGACAAATTGTATGATCCAATCTAAGGGATTAAGTCTTCATTATTGGGAGGAATCCATTAATTGTGCAAACTGCATAGTAAATCGCACTCCCATAGAGGCTTTAAAAAATATAACATTGAAAGAAGCATGGAATAAAATTAAACCAGATGTAAGCCACTTATGTGTGTTTAGCAGTAAAGCATGGGCTCACATTCCTGATGAGAAAAGGAAAGCATTACAACCTAAAAGTGAGAAGTGCATTTTTGTTGGATATTTTAAATATGTCAAAGATTATAAACTTATTCAAACTCATTCGAATGAAATGATTCCTAGAAGAGATGTTAAGTTTGATAAAAGTATTTCATCTTTCAATTATAATTCGACGTTTTTGTTATCTTTGGCATGTGAGCCATCTTCGGCATTGTTCCATCTTCTAGTCCTATTATGGTTTCTTCTTTAGATGATGGCAGTGAGGATGAAAATCCACCTCTACCTGCTCACCTTCCTCTAGATGATTTCACTGAACATGAACCTGCACCAGCACCACCACTTCCCAGATGGGTCCATTCAACATGAGAATTAATTGGTGATCTTGCATGTGATCTTATAGATCAATGTTGTACACATTCATGATTTCAATGAGACTACTCTCTTTTTGTTCAATTTTCAGAGATTCATGATCTAGACACATTTGTAGAAGCTTATGGCCATGCATATTGGGACACAACAATGAATGAAGAATATTGTTCCTTAATGGTGAACAATACTTGAGATCTTGTACATCTTTTGAAAGAAAGAAAAGTTGTCACATGTATATGGGTGTATAAAACCAAGTATGCATTGGATAGAAGTGTTAAATTACACAAGGCCCAGTTAGTTTTTAAAGGATTCTCTCAGGCTGAAGGAATTAACTACAATGAAACTTTTTTTCCCATAGCCAAAATGAATTTCATCTGCCTTGTTCTAGCTAGTTGCCTCACATAGATGGGAGGTCCATCAAATGGATGTTAAATATTCCTTCTTACATCAGGATCTACATGGAACAACCTCATGACTATGTTCAGACTGACTCCGGCCTTGTATGTTTCCTTAAAAAATCTCTCTATGGTATTAAGCAATCTCCTCAAGCTTGGTATGATAAAATGGATAGCTTTCTTCTTGGCACCAACCTTTCTAGATTCCATTCTGACTCAAATGTCTATACCAATAAAGTAGGAAGCCATCTCATAATACTTGTTATTTAGGTTGATGACCTTAAACTCACTGGTAGTGACCCTAAACTTTTAACCCATGTTAAATCCAACCTTAAGAAGAAATTTGAAATGACAGACTTTGGTTATCTGCATTATTTCCTTGGCCTCCAAGTATTACAAACCAAGGAAGAAATTTATCTTTCCCACTCTAACTATGTATCTAACTTTCTTCACTACTTTCACTTGGAATATTGTAAACCAACCTCTTCTCCCTTCCAGTCTGGAGTCAAACTTTTTTCCACCTATACTACACCTGAAACAGATGCCACTTTGTATCATTAGTTAGTTTGTAGTCTCTTGAATTTGACTCATACCCATCCTAATGTTTCCTTTGTTGTCTCTCTTGTTTCCTGGTATATGAAAACACCCCATGAGAGTCATTGGAAAGCAACAAAAAGGATACTTCAGTAAGTCTAGGATATAATTTAGTTTTGGATACATTACAGTTTAGGGAGGACTCCTTTGTTGGTTGGTTTCACGGAATCTGATTTGGTTGTAGACCTTGATGATCAAAAGTCTACTACAAGTTATTTTTTCAACCTTGGTTCTAGACCTGTCACTTGGACTTGTAAGAAATAACAATCTCTTTCTCTTTCTTCAATAGAAGTAGAGTACAAAGCAACGGTTGATGCAAGTCAAGAAGCCATGTAGCTTCAATATATCCTTTTAGAGTTTGGATTCCAACAGTGGTATTTGAACACAATTTGGTGTGAAATCAAAGTGCCATCAACCTAAACAAAGATCCAATCAAATATCAATGCATCGAACACATTGAGCTACAATTGTACTTCATAAAAAAACTCATTCATGACCATCTTGTTGAGGTCCTATTTTTCTCGACCAATGATCAAGTTGCAAACATTTTCACAAAGTTAGTTATATAAGCGAAGTTTTCCAAACTTCAATTAATGTTAGGTGATCGGGAAGTTGTCATTAATGGGGGATAGGATCTAGTGCCTCCTTCCTTCTATTAATGTGTCGCCTTTGTAAATATTTCAATAATATCCCAAGTTTTTATTAGGGGAGGATTTTAGGATATTTGATCACTTAGGATTTAGTTAAGATCAACTTGGTGTAATGTGTCTCTAGATAAAAGTGTGTTTCTTTAGTATCCTTTTGTACTTATGTAATTCAACGATAACAATATCTTCTAGCCACATAGTGATCTAACAACTCATATTCTCTTATATTTTAACAACTTATTGATCCATGACTTAACACCTTATTGGTCCATGATCTCTATTTAAAGAGCATCACTATAAGGAAAACACATTGTTGCCGGTTCATTTCCACATGTGGGCTTGGGGATCTCAAGGTGGGTATTGGGGTTTCGACCATGGATCAAGCTCCTTCAAGGTCCTTTTCCGTCAAATCCCCTGGTACTTACCAAGAATCGAGCCCCTCCCCTCAATCCTCCCCTTATTTTTTTCGATTTGCACCCCAAAACTTCGATCATCCTCCATCGACTATGTGAAGGAATGCTTTAGTCTAGTCTCCACCCTTGTCTTGTGGAGCAGAAGTTGGGATCCTAAATGTTGGTAGATCTAGGTTTATTAATAGTCACCTTAGTCTTGAGGATTTTTCTGTAGCACGGGCCATTTTTGGGTCTCTAAGGAAGAAATGAAAATGCATTATTCACTCGCGCCATGGTGATATCGCATTTGTTGTTAGTAAATATCTTCAGGTCTCTCAGATCGCAAATCTGGATGGATGAGCACTAGTGGGAAAGTTAGGATCCCAATGGATTTTTGTAGGGGTGTTATCATAGTGGATGATGAAAAACTGGGAGTTGATGCTAGGGTATATCACTATATTTCACTTACTATCTCATGGCTCGATAGGGTTTATGTTCAAAGAAAAAGGAGATATGTGAAGATTTATCTCGGTGCAATGGTTCTGGGATCGACAAGTTTTGTGTACAAAACTCTGACATCCTCTATTTGATTCTAGTGTTGAGGGTTTAACCAAAGGCTTGGTTTGGATAAGCTTACCTAACCTTCCTTTGGAGTACTAGTCAGATGAAGGTTAGGGCTATTGGTAATGTGTTATGCCAATTCATTGTTGTGGATTCTAGCTTTAAAACATTGTCTAAACATGTGGTGGCACAAATATTCATTGAATTGAATCTCACATATGGCCTTTTCAAATCTATTACACCTGTGGTGGGTGAGCACTCTTATGTATAGCTACTTGATTACTTGAATTTCCCATTATGGTGTGTGCGATGCCACAACATTGGCCACATGGTCAAGGACTGCAATCGAAGGTTTCTCAAGGAGTATTTTTTGTTTTCCCCATCATTCTTAGGCTCCTCATGAGACTCCAACTAATTATGTCAACTAGAAGGATGTTGCATCTGGTATGACACCAAGGTATAATTCAAATCATTCCTTGGATGTTCCAATGCGGGCTCTGATCCTTCAAGATCCTTCTACGACTGTTGTTGGGAAAGATATGAGACCTTCGGTTGGTTCGGCTTCTGTGACTGGTGACCTTCATCTTACTAAGGATATTTTGGACAAGAACCTTGGGTTATCAATGGAATATTGGACTAAACTTGAGCAACTTTGGACCGACAACCACAAATCATGGACGGACACTAGTAAGTTTGTTCTACTGAAGTGTTGGATGATAATTCTATTATTAAGGACCCAAAGGACATATAATGCAAGAAGGTTGGGGTAGGTTATATGATTTTTCTATTTGACGCAACACCCCTACATCAGCAGGGTCTGCTTGACCTCCCGGTATTTGGATCTTTCTATATGTCTGAGTCAGAATGGCTCTTTAGTTCCCACTGGAACCTTCAATACAAATAAAACCACAGGTCCTTCTAGAAGTTACGCCTGCATGAACAAGCACTAGGCGTGAACCTCCACTCCCCATGATCACCCGACGTTACCACTGACTTAACCCGAAAAAATGTTTCGAATTTCGCAACTTCACGATTTCTATTGTGAGTCCCCCCTTGACTCCTTCAATTCCCAAAATCCCGAAAAGGGCTAACGGGTCTTTAGGTCCTCCCTTATACTTTCACCACATGACCTCTAGTCAAGTCCTAGGGCCTCTCCTCCGAGCGCGTTGGGATTTCGCGACTCGTGAGTTCACGATGTGACTCTTCTCCTTTTCCCCGAAGTCCGAACTCATGACTTCTTTGTTGTGGATCAATGGTCCTAATTCTTCCTTGATCTGATGGCTCAGATCACGTCGGGATTTCACGTATCGAGGATTCCCGAAAACAGCTTCCTCCATACTTTCGACTTTTGAAATGTCGATATCTCGTAATTCCTAATCAACGACTCTCGTTGATCCAAATATAGCGGCTACTAATCCTCCTGAGCTTGTGAGTGTTGAAAGACACTCAACCTTAACCTCCCCATTGATCCAGTGCATCCAACGATCCACGAATATCTATGCTTCTCCCTCTGAGAAACTCAACCATCCGTTCAAGTTCTTGAATACTCCTGGCCAGATAACTTGGCGTCCTTCCTCCTAAGCTTGGGTTCTGTGAGGTGACTTCGACCCTCATCCTTCCTTTGAACTTTCCAAGACTCTATCCTTCCTAAGCTTGAATCTTGTTGCAAACTCAAAGATTCTAAGGGATTATTGCACGCACTCCTTGCGGCCTTCACGATAATCTATGATTATCTGGTGTTATAACCCTAATTTGCACCAGACATGCTTACCTGGCATTAGGCCATCTCAGATTCCTTCTTTGCCAAAACACTGTTGAATAAATCTTCTTAAAAAACCCTTTTATAAAGGCCCATGCACCCTGCTTCATTACTGCATGCGTGTACACGCTAGTTGACCCAAGACAACCCGCGTGTACCTACAAAAGCACGAAAAAAGGAAAGTTGTTGATGGAACACACAACTTTGGGTAAGTTAACTAAACCTTTCGACCATGCATGGCCAGTCACTCGACCAAATACCTAGCTTCTTCTAGCCTATAAAAGAAGGGCTAGGGGTCCCATTTGAAAGGAAGAGAATCATAGTAAAGAAACTATACCCGATTAAGCATTCCCTTTGTCCCAACCTTTAGCCATCTTTGTGCAAAGAGAAGTATAGAGAAAAGCAGTTGGAAGATAGTGGAAGAAGAGCCCAGGACTAGGATCAACGAGTTGTAGCCGAATTTATCATTCTAAGGTATCATTGTGAAGTTAATAAAAGAATTGTTTTTCCCGTCCCAGCATATGAGATTGTCATTATTGGAATATTGATTGTATGATTGATTAAATATCTAACCCATTAGTTTGTAGATCAAATGCATGTGGAGTTCTTTGTTTGTATTTAGTGAATGCAGGTCAGCATTGGGAGGAGAGTTGCAGTCAAAGAATGACCAAGTGCAAAAAGGGATCGACATCAAACACGAAGAATAAGGTACATCAACTTAATCTCTTGAGCCTTGTATTTACATATGAGTAATGGGGTTTAGGCATGGGATTATGGTAAAAAGTAAGAATCTTTAGGTCATTTCTGCATGCATGATAAAACCCTTAGTGCTAGTCCATAGGAGGGATTTCCCACCCACAACAGAATCTTCCAACTCTACGCACTCCTTGCGACAACAGTTCTTCAAACACTCACTTGGTTGGAAAAAGTCTAAGACTTCAACCTGATCTGCGCACACTCTGCACGGCTCTGTGCTATACTTTCACTTTTGCTGGTATGAGAACAACAATATCCCTCCTGAGCTTTTCTGAGGTAAAACTCAGACTCTCGTCAACGCACTCCTTGCGGACTTTCACTGCACTCCTTGCAGGAATTATCAGGACGAGAAACAATTGAAACTCATACTTTCCCTCTCACGGACTTCATACATTCAACATGAAATCACACACATAAATAATTGAAACAAATGCATAACAGAGATTATAAGAAAACTGTAAACATGCCATTCAATAGATGCAAACAATATTCATAACAACACCATGAAATTGAGTCAAAGCATTCTTATATTAACTCAAGTGATTATGTACATGGTTTCTATAGCAACAGTTATCTGCTTATATAACTTCTACAATCTTTGTTCTTCTCTTCTCTCTTATTCTCTTGCTCTACAGCTCTACTCTTACAATTGAGAATAATGATACAATACAATACATACAAGGGAGATTTCTCGAGTTTTCCCTCCTACAACTCTAGCTATATAATCAAATTAAATCCTACATCTACTTTGCATTCATTACATTAATTGTCTACAACTGACAGATGAGAGCAATGCTCAAGATCTGCGTTACAATCCCCAAAACATTTTAGAGTACTTATCTCTCTCCAGATATTACATTAATGTGCCATCCTTTTGAATTTCAAAATATCTTCAAAATGTGCGTTGGTGCGTATCAAGTTGTCATCCGCTTTCGCTTGCTTGCAATTCTCCTACGTCATACTCCTCTGGCTAAAAAATTCATGGACTCCTATCCATGAGCTCCTGCACCATCTGTCCATGTTTCTGGATATCTACTTCGCTTTCCCAACTGGCGTCCTCAATCGGGTGTCCCTTCCACTTTATCAAATATTCAAAATATGTCTTCCTCCGAGTCTTCTTGTCAACTCTCTGGTCAATAATATTTTCCATCTGTGGCTTTTCAGCTACATGCATCGGTTTGACCCACTGAACTTCCTATTGATTCTCTTCCCCATCTGCTTGATCTACTATGTAAGGATACATATCTTCTACGTTGAATATGGGTGATATGCCCACATCATATGGAAAATCTATCTCATAAGCATTTGCCTCAAATTTTCTCATAATCTTACATGGCCCTATCTTTTTCATCTTCAGCTTATTATATGTTCCCCTTGGGAACCTTTCTTTTCTTACATTTTCTAAAACTAGATCTCCCACTTTGAACTGAAGCTCTCTTCTGTGTTGGTTTTCTCTATGCTTGTATTCCTGGTTGGAACTATGCAACCGCTCTTTAATATTCATGTGGAGCTCGTGCATCTCTGCTGCAAAATCTTTCGCTCCAACACTTCTAAACGCATTCTGCTCTAAGTCTCTCAACTTAGATACTCCTCTTGGTTACATTCCATACATTATCTGAAATGGGCTCTGTCCTCTACTCCTATTATGTGAGTCATTATATGCAAATTCCTCTTGCGGTAGAATCTAATCCCACTGACTATGATGTTCAACGACTAAACTCCTCAATAAGTCTCCCAAACTTCGATTTACTACCTCAGTCTGTCCATCCATCTGAGGGTGATATGTTGAGCTAAAAGATAAACTCGTCCCCAAATTTTTCCATAGTGTCCTCCATAAATCACCAACAAATTTGGTGTCTCAATCTGAAACAATACTCTTTGGTAAACCATGAAGTCGAACAACTTCTTTGAAAAACATATTTGCAATGTGTGTTGCATCACTAGTTTTCTAACATGGAATAAAATGTGCCATTTTTTAGAATCTGTCGACCACCATGAATATGGAATCACAACCTCTCTATGTCCTCAGCAGTCCTAACACAAAATCCATGCTTACTGCGTCCCACAACCTCTCTGGTACTCGAAACGGTTTATACAACCCTGTTTTCAGTCTTTTCCCCTTTGCGTGCTGGAAAATTCTACATTTGTTCACAAATCTCTTGACATATGTCCTCATTCCAGGGAAATAATACAAATTGTTTAGTTGCACAAATGTTTTTTCATGGCCGAAGTATCCAGCCAATCCCCCACTATGATTTTCCTTCAAAAGGTTTTCTCTCATAGAACTCTTCGGGATACACAACTGATTTCCTTTGAATATTAATCCATCCTGGATCAAGTATTCAATCCATTGGCTTCTATATCTCAGAACAGGATTCTCACATGCTTCATAAGCGTCCTTGAAATCTGAATCATCTCTGTACGTGTTCTTAAGGCTATCAAAACCTAAGGTTTTCACACGAAACTCCTACAAAATCAAACATTTCCTGCTCAATGCATCAACAACCTTGTTAGCATTTCCAGAAATGTGATTTATAACAAAAGTAAACTTCTGCATAAATTCAAACCATTTTGCATGTTTATGGTTCAGTTTCTCCTTTCTTGTTATAAACTGTAAGGCCTAGTTGTCACTATACAAAACGAACTCTTTCGGAACCAAGTAGTGCCTCCATTTCTTCAATGCTTGTATGATTGCATAAAACTTTGTATCATGCGTGGAATAATTCCTCTTGGCATCATTCAGCTTCCCACTGAAGTATGCAATTGGTCTATTGTCCTAACTTAAGACTTCTCCAATCGCAAATCCACTTGCGTCACATCTCACTTGCAATGTCTTACTGAAATATGGTAGAACCAGAACTAGTTGTTCAATTATCTTCTCTTTTAACAACTTGAAGCTTTTCTCCGCTTCCTCTGTCCAATGAAAAGATTTATGTCTTTTCCTAACTATGTCCATCATTGATGCACAGATTCCACTAAAAATCCTAATGAACTTCCTGTAAAAACTTTCTAATCCATGGAAGCTTCTGACTTCAAAGATATTCCTTAGTGACGGCGATTCTTTGATTGCTTTTACCTTTTCAAGATCCATCTTCAACTCGTTCGAAGAGATTGTGAAACCCAAATAAATGAGTTATGCCTTCATGAAAGATGACTTCTTCAGATTTATCAACAAATTCTCTTGTTGTAACCTCCTCATCATTAGATTTAAATGTCTCAAGTGTTCTTCCTCAGTCTTACTGAAGATCAGTATATCATCAAGACACACAATTACAAACTTCCCAATGAAATCTTTCAAGACTTCATTCATCAATCTCATGAAAGTGCTTGGCGCATTCGTCAAACCAAATGGCATGACAAGCCATTCATATAATCCTTCATTTGTCTTGAATGTTTTCTTCCATTCATCACCTTCCCTCACTCTAATATGATGATATTCACTTTTCAAATCAATTTTTGAAAAAAACTTTGCTCCACTCAAGCAATCCATCAAGTCATCCATCATGGGTAAAGGAAATCTATACCTGATGGTGATTTTGTTTATAGCCTTTGAGTCTATACACATTCTCCATCCACCATCCTTCTTCGAACTTAACATTGTTGGCACAACACATGGACTCAAGATTTCTCTGATCAACCCTTTGTCCATCAAATCCTGGACTTGCTTCTTAACTTCTTCATTCTCCTGCGACGTCAATCTGTACACTTCTTTGTTTGGTAAATTCGCTCCTGGTATAAGGTCAATGTGATGGCTTATACTTCTGATGGGTGGCAACGAACAAGGTAAATTGTCCACCACTATATCAGGGAAATTCACCACATTTCCTGAATCTCCTCAGGTAGATCATCTATTGAGGTATTGGTCAAGATGACTCTAGGTTTTCTCACCACAGAAAACTGCATTTCTTCATCTTTCTTGACTTCATCCAGAAGTTCCTTCCCACTCATGAGAAGTATAGTATTGCTTGTTTCTTCTTTCACCTTCTTGTCTTCAATTGGCAGCAACATATGCATCCTACCATTCTTTTCCAAGGCGTATGTGTTCTTTCTTCCATCATGAATAAAATTTATGCCATATTGCCAAGGCCTCTCCAACAAAATATGACAGACATCCATGGGAATAACATCGCATTAGATATCATCCCTATATCCCCCTATCTGAATTCAACTAAACATTGTTTAGTGACTGTTACCTGATGTCCTTTTTGCAACCACGAAACTTTGTATGGGATTGGATTTGCAACTGTCTCCAATTCCAACTTCTCCACCATCTCTATGGATACTATATTATGTGTGCTTCCACTATCAACAATTACCTTGCATACCTTATCCTTGGTCTTGCAAGCAGTTTTGAACAAACTGTTCCTTTGGACTGGATTCTCCATCTCTTTCTCTGGCTTTAAGAGAATTTTCCTCATCATTAAGGATCTTTCGCCTTCTGCATCTTCTGCCTCAACATTTCGCCTTTGTGCTTCTAAAATGTGAGCTTCACCTCCTCCATCTCTTTTTATATCGGGACATTCAAAATATTTTTGTCTGATCTTTCGACAAACGAAACACTTTATTTCACCTCTGCTACCTCTTCCTCTTCCTCTGCCTTGAGGAAAAGTGTTATTATCGACATATTGTCCTCCTTGTGAGCTTCCTCCCCTTTCTGGGTGGTTATGAGGTTTCTTTTCTTCATCCTTGGGATTTTGTACTCTGTCCTAGGCAATTGCTTTGCCTCTGCTTCGACTTCTACCTCTGCCCCTTTGACCTTGCTTTTGGGTCAATTTCACTTATGCCTTTGAAGAAATTTGATAAGCATCTTCCACATTTTTTATTGTCACCATGCTCATCTCATCTTGAATTTCATATCTCAATCCATTCATGTATCTGGCGAACTTTTCATCATCACTCTCGCGATGACCAGCTCTAATGTTGAGTCTGTATAATTCTTTAGTGTATTCCTTCACTGTCATCCCTTTCTGTCTCAAATTTTGCATTCTTCGAAACAGATTAATTTGGTAATCTCTGGGTATAAACTTGTCTTTCATCTTTGCTACCATCCTATCCCAGCTTTTGATTCTTTTTTTTCCTTTGCAACGCCTGTCAGCCTGCATTTCATCCCACCACAGTGTCGCATGCCCTTTCAGTCTAGTGACAGCATGTTTTGCTTTCTTATCTTCTTCGGTATCCTCATAATCGAAGTATTTATCTAGAGCTCTAAACCAATCTAGCAGCTCCTCAACATCTAAGTTGCCTTCATACATTGGGATGTCCATTTTTTCTCTAGCCCCTATTCTTGCAACAAATTTGAATAGACGTTCCTCTCCAGCATCTTCGGCTACAACTTCTTCTTCGGCTCCGGCTTCATTTTCTCTTTCAGCCTCACTGATATCTCTAGTATCAAGTGTTCACCTTTGTGTTGTCTCCATAACATCCAATCGAGCATGAAGTTATCGCATTTCCCTTTCCACGGTTGGATCAGGCATCGGTCTCTCTTGACGTCTTCTTGGCAGCAATGTTTCAATCTGTCCACACAGAATGCCTTCTATCCTCTCTCGCCTACAGAAAACAATGAGTGTAAGCTCTAATACCACCTGACGTAGCACCCCTACCTCAGCAGGGTCTGCTTGACCTCCTGTTCTTTGGATCTTTCTATATCTCTGAGTCGGAATGGCTCTTTAGTTCCCACTAGAACCTTCAATACAAATAAAACCATAGGTTCTTCTAGAAGTTGCGCCTGCACGAACAAGCACTAGGTGTGAACCTCCACTCCACGTGACCACCCGATGTGACCACTGACTTAACCCGAAAAGGTGTTTCGGATTTTACGACTTCATGATTTCTATTGTGAGTCCCCCCGTGACTCCTTCGATTCCCGAAATCCCGAAAAGGGCTAATGGGTCTTTAGCTCCTCCCTTATGCTTTCACCACATGACCTCCAGTCAAGTTATGGGGCCTCTCCTCCGAGTGCATCGAGATTTTGCGACTCGTGAGTTCACGATGTGACTCTTCTCCTTTTCCCTGAAGTCCAAAATCGTGACTTCTTTGCTACGGATCAATGGTCCTAATTCTTCCTCGATCTAATGGCTCAAATTGCGTCGGGATTTCGTGTATCGGGGATTCCCAAAAATAACTTCCTCCACACTTCCGACTTTCGAAATGTCGATATCTCAGAATGCATAATCAAAGGGTCTCATTGATTCAGATCTAACGACTACTAATCCTCCTGAGCTTGTGAGTGTTGAAAGACACTCAGACTTAACCTCCTCATTTATCCACTGGATCCAACGGTCCACGGATATCTGTGCTTCTCCCTTCGAGAAAATCAACCGTCCATTCAAGTTCTTGAAGACTCCTAGCCAGATAACTTGGCATCCTTCCTCCTGAGCTTGGGTTCTGTGAGGTGACTTCGACCCTCATCCTTCCTTTGAACTTTCCAAGACTCTATCTTTCCTAAGCTTGAATCTTGCTACAAACTCAAAGATTCTAAGGGATTCTTGCACACACTCCTTGTGGCCTTCACGATAATCTTTGATTATCTAGAATATTCCAACTCTGCGCACTCCTTGCGACAGTAGTTCTTCAACCACTCACTTGGTTGGAAAAAGTCTAAGACTTCAACCTGGTATGCGCACACTTTGCACGACAATGTGATATACTTGCACTTCTGCTAGTATGAGAACAACGGTATCCCTCCTGAGATTTTACGAGGTAAAACTCAGACTCTCGTCAACGCACTCCTTGCGGACTTTCACTGCACTCCTTGCAGGAATTATCAGGACGAGAAACAATTGAAACTAATACTTTCCCTCTCACAGAATCCATACATTCAACATGAAATCATACACATAAAGCATTGAAACAAATGCATAACAGAGCATATAAGAAAACTATAAACATACCATTCAATAGATGCAAACAGTATTCATAACAACACCATGAAATTGATTCAAAGCATTCTTATATTAACTCAAGTGCTTATGTACATGGGTTCTATAGCAATAGTTATTTGCTTATACAACTTCTACAGTCTATGTTCTTCTCTGCTCTCTTATTCTCTTTCTCTACAGTTGTACTCTTACAATTGAGAATAATGATACAATACAATACATACGAGGGAGCGTTCTCGAGTTTTCCCTCCTACAGCTCTAGCTATCTAATCGAATTATAGCCTACATCTACTTTACATTCATTACATTAATTGTCTACAACCGACAGATGAGATCAATGCTCAAGATCTGCGTTACAATCCCCAAAACATTTAAGATCACTTATGTCTCTCCAGATATTACATTAATGTTCCATCCTTTTGAATTTCAAAATATCTTCAAAATGTGCGTTGGTGTGTATCCAGTTGTCCTCCTCTTTCGCTTGCTTGTGATGCTCCTGCATCACTATTCCTTTGGGTGACTAGTGGGATGGGGACGTTTTTTTTTTTTTTTTCTGCTCCTTTGGATATTTTCCACCTTCCTTTTGATGGGTTGTGCCTCCCAAATATTTTGCAGTTGACCTTAGAATAAAATCTACTTCAGGTGATGGCTATTCGATGGGTTTCTTTAAGGAAGTTTCTTCAAACTCCATTTATGTCTCTTTTGATCAAGAACCTTATATTTTAAGCCTGAGGTCTTTCCTTCAATTATCTTCCTCTGGGGGTTTGGGATTTATGGTTTCCAAATATCCTTGACCATCTAAAGCAAGCTGGAAATCCTCCCTTAAGCAGGCATAGGAGAAGGTGACGTGTGAGATCTCACAAGATCATCAATGTATGATCTATGGGGTACTTAGAGCATGTGTTATCCCCATAGCTCCTCAATCATGAAAACAATTGCAGTCAATGTGAGGGGTCTAGGGGGAAGACCCAAACAACTTTCCCTTCATTGTATCAATAGACAAGAGAACCCTGATATAATTTTATTTCAATAAATGATGATTTTGAGCGATGTGTTCATCCGTGAGTTGTAGAATATTCTTCTTAGTTGGTTATTTTTTGGGCTACATTCGGTGGGGTTGTNGGGGTTCATCATGGGTATTTATTTTTCTATCTATCTCACTAATGTGTTCTCTATGAAATCAGGTTTGGTTACATAAGTTCACAGCAATGTGTTGGACCGCTCCTTCTTGATCTATAATATTGATGGCCCCTATTATGTTATGGAAGCCTTTGAGGACATTTTTTGGAACATTCATGCTCTTCATGATGTCATTATCATTATAGGAGAAGATATGAATTTCACCATGGGTTATGATGAAATATGGGAGGATACTACTCCCGAGGATCCTTTATCACACTATTTTTAGAAAAAACTGGAAGAGGTTGATATGGTGGATGTTGAACCGACCACTATAATTCCAACATGGATAAATAATCATTCTGGTTCCATTAGTATTTTCAAGTGGCTCAACTGCTTCTTGGCTCGTAGCTCCTTGCTACAATCCATTGGATTATACAGGACATGGGTGGGAAAGGTCAAAATCTCATATCTTCAAGGGATCGGTCGAGGGCCCCCTTTAAATATAATTCCAAATGGTATGAGAAAGAATATTTTCGGGCATTGGTATGTGCTCATTGGATAAATTTGATCCCTCTAGAAGTATCGGACCTTCGCATAAATTTGTGGACTCCTTGAAACATTTGAATAATATAATTATTAAATGGGATATTGAACATAGGAAGAATCGTGAAAAATATCTTTTGGAAATTGAGACAAACCTGGATCATATCCATATCTACAATAATATCTCATTTCATCATGATGTTGAGGTAATTTTCAATCATGTCAGAGTTCTGGAAGCTTCACACCATTCAATTTTGGTTGAACAAGATAATGGGTGGCGCCTCAAGAGTAGAATGCTCTCGCTCGAAGTCGAGGATCTGAATACCAAATACTTTCAGTTTTTTTCCAATAATAGGAGAAGTTACAATTCTATTTAGGAGATAGAGGGGGATGAGAGAACTTCATCTTCTATGTTTTTTTCTCTATCTGGTTGGCGGAGAGGATAGTTAATAGATGTTTGAAGTGATCTCCAATTACACGGTTTTCAAGTTAAGCACTCTATGTCTCTTACTCATCTTGTGTTCATAGATGACATTTTTCTCTTCTATAAATGTTTGGCAATGGATGGTCGGGTTCTAAAGGATATTTTGGATCTTTTGTGGTGGTCAATATTGGTAAATCTGTTGTGTATTACCCAAAGTGTGATGAGACCATTCGTCAATAAATGGCCAATATATATCCTTATCCTTCTTATAATTTATCTCATGGTGTGAAGTATATGGGTTACCAAGCCAAATTGCTATTCTATAGATGATTGGGGATGGTTGTTATCAAAATTTGAAAAGGGAATAGTTTTTTGGTGCAATAGATGGATCTCCTGAGGAGGTCACCTTACACTTATTAAATCAGTCTACTGGCATTTGCTTGCAAAAATTCCTAAAGGAATCTTGGACAAAATCAGGAAGGTTTGTTATAACTACTTATGGAAGGGGTTTCTTGAGTACCTCGAATCTCATTTATCAATTGGAAGGCCCTTTTTTACCAAATTCACTTGGAGTTTGGGGACTAAAGGATCTATCCCTCTTTGGTAGGGCTTTGGCGGTAAAATCACTCTAGGTATTTCTCACACGGGATAGCTTGTGGCACTGCATATTATGTTCAAATTATATCAAGCCTAGTACTATTCTTGATTGGATATGAAGCCCTCGTAAATCTAATTCATAGGAATCTACTCAATGGATGTAACACCCTTCCAGGATGCTAGACAATTAATCACTCATTAAATACATATGCAATAAAAAGTTTGTTTTAACATAATTTCATGGATTTCAATTTCCACAATTATTTTACATTTGCTCAATGATATTAATAATATGATGAATTCAGTAATATGTTAACTCTAAGATTTAAAACTTAAAATAAAAGTATAACAAAATACCATTGAAAAATATCTCCTAGTTGCAATGTAGTTCTGCTAGTAGTAGGAGACTACTTCCAAGCATTATTTTCCCGTTTTCTTTTCTCATTTTCCCAAAGGGAAACAACAGAATCCTCCCAGCCAACTAGGAGCCTAGTCGGCTTCCTAGATCCAAGAAACATTTTGGATTCTTGGTCCTCCGTGCCCGTGACTCCAAGAACAACAAAGCACATATGCTCTAAGAAGACTATCACAAGAATTATATCTTCCAAGAATTTCACAACCTTTCATCATGCTCAAACCTCTCAATTCCCTCCTTCCTCACCACTTCTCCCCATTTATCAATTTTCCATACACCATTCCCTAAGTTTCCTCAACCACCCTCATAATTATCCATCAACCTCCCTTATCTAGATTTTTGTGAAAAGATTAAAATAAAACTAAAATATAAATGACTTGCATTAAACAACAATAAAATAAAATGCAAAGTCTTTCTTCTCATGCTAGCTAATAAATGCAATTTGACAATTTTCCCCAAAATGTACATGACAACCCACCATGCTCATTTAATTCATCATACCAACCATCAATCAAAGTCAAAGAAGGTATTTAATGCTTCTAGATATTTTTGTATGCAATATAATTTACATAGTCAATAAACATTCAATTAAATAGTTAATAATATAGCTTAATAATTAATACATTAATTAATTGTACTAGTGTACACGTGTAGGGTATGTGTGTGTAGTTAGCAAACACATATCTCATGCATGTACTAACAACAAACAACCACTGCCTCTAGTGCATAGTTCCTATATGATCACACCAAGGCATGTAGGACATTATATCAAGTAATGCATCATTTAATAATCTTAACGAACTAAATTACACCAATTCATCAATAACTCGTTATCACACTTAAAGTATCGATAGGAAATCAAAAGATATTTTTAAACATGGTATGAACCAAGTGAGTAAACAATAGTGACATCTCTAATCCCAAATCAGTATTCTCAACTAGCATTGAAGCATCCTTCCTTCCTAACCTACTTCCATCTTCCATCGTATCCTTTCCTCTGTTGGACTAAGTTGGGGCGTCAACTATATTGACCTAACTCTAGATAGAACTCGTAAGTGGAAGTGGCATGCATCTCGACCAAACTTCCCCAGCAGGCAACTAGAAGTCGCCATCACATGTCTAGGGGAGCGTGACTTCACACAACCCTCCCACAACTCTAGGTTTCAGAGGATAAATGGTGGGAAATACCTCCACCCCTCCTTAAAGAACTAGGGTCAACACCCTACATCAAGCCATACTATGAAACTAATGTTCTTAGAGTCACATCATAAAACAACCACTCTGGGCAAGCTGTGTGTCCTGTCAAAACCGCACTTACCATAGATCATAGCAATATTTCTAAACATAAATTAATTAATAAGTACAACTTGTATCATATGTTATCTTCTTGATGTCTATGCCATTTAAGTTACCTCATGACTATAGTCATTTGGCTATCACATAGCTCATCAACCTGTAGGTTAGTTCACCAATAACTCATATCCATGCATATACATCACAATTCCATATAAGAATCCATATATGTATTGACGTTAATTAAGAAAATTGTTTTTATTTTTATCATGCCTTGCATCTGTTATACATTCACAACATAACTTTAACTAGTACCCATATATGTAAATTCCATATTTAAATTTGCATGTTTGAACAATTTCCATAACTATCATCCTTATGAACATATAAAAAATAAATATCAATATGCAACACATAAATAGGTCCAGATATACACATCTCAAATGTCTATATCAATCTAACTAAGTCCAATTAGTTACTAAGGAATGAATTACTAAGATGAGTAAAATAAAAGTTCTAACTATCTAAGGTCAAAATATGGGGCATTATAATGGAAGACGTCGTCATATGCCTTTCCTATTGTAGGAAAGCACCTAGCTTGGAAATTTGGATCGGGGTCACTGGTGCAGGTGGAAGGGATGTTATCGTTGGATGCTCTTTTAATATATTATTGCCAGACAAGAAGGTCGAGGTTATTCTAGAAAACAAATTTTGTACCCTAAATTTCATTGGAGATAGGGACACCATATATATCTGGTGACAAGGATGGAAATCGGCACAGGATATAAAGTTGGAGGAGCAATGGAATGATTTGTGGATGGGATATATCTGTGAATTAAAAATTTCACATGTGAAGTTGTGTGATTGAAAAGATGAGTTAGTGTGGACCTATAATAAAGTCGGTGGTAGCTACACAGTTATGCTAGGATACCGAGCACTCTTTGAAGTGGATGAAGATGAGACCCAGTGGTGGCATTCGTGCATTTGGAAAATCAAGGGCCCACCCAAGGGAATGTTCTTTTCTTGGTTGACTTCGAAGGGTTGATCTATTACATGGTACAGGCTACAACATCATGGAAATCAAGGGTCGGGTTTTTGTGTTCTTTGCAGGGAGGAAGAGGAGACAATTTCTCATTTGCTTCTACTATGTCCTTATACTTGCCAGGTCTAGAGTGACATTGGTAAAGAGCTTGGATTGGGCCGAGAGACTAAAGTCAATTATTTTGAAGAATTTTTTTACGAAGAAACCCTTGTAACCATTTTGTGTTTTACCTATTTTGGTTTCTTGGGGCATCTGGCTGGCGAGGAATGTCAGTTTGTTTGAATATTCATAATGGTCCATGTTCTAGGTTGTGCAATAGGTCTTGTCCCTTTCCCCCTTCTATTGAACAAATCCTAAAGTATAGGGGGTTCCTCATCTTGTTTCTCCTCTAATCAATAAGAATATACCCTGGGGCTATTTTGATGGTGCCTATCAAGGAGGGGATCGTATTTGTGTTATTGGATTATTGTTATATTTGTTGTATGCACAGTTTATATCAGGTATTGGATTGTTGGGTGTAGGCACCAGTAATAGAGAAGAGTTTCTTGCTCTACTTGAATTATTGCAATGTGCAAAAAATCATAATTTTTTGTCCCTCTAGGTGTTTGGGGATTCTAAAGTTGTCATTGATTTGATGAATAATGCCAAGGGATTGGTAAACCTAGAGCTACAAAACATTGAAGAGATTCTAAAGACAATTTCCGCATCTTTTAGGGACATATCATTTAGTCATATTTACAATGAACTAAACTAGGGAACTGATCAATTATCCAAAGATGTCATTTCTAGGTTAGATAATATGCTTTGCCTGAAAGAAACTCAATATGGGAGGCATGTTATAATTTTATTTTCCAACTAATCATTAGGTCATTATTACCTAAAGATCACATATCCAATCCAACAACATTCACCACTTCTCCCAGGAGATTATGGCCTAATTTCCACTTAGTCGCTCTTATCCTTCATCAAGGGTGCGACCGAAAAGGGTTGGTTGCTCTTTCCCTTCATTAAGGAAGCGATCGAAAGTGTTGGTTGCTCTTTCCCTTCATTAGGTGTGTGACCGAAAGGGTTGGAATTGATTTCTGTCCTATCAAGGTGTGATTGGTCGATCTGTCTGTGTGTCTAGGGAGCGACCGAGTCTAGAAGTTCCTACTTTTGGATTTGGTTTCGATGGATAAGAATGCCCACTGATTTTTCAGGGTTTAGCCTCGAGAAGGATTCCATTATGAACTCGAGAACCTTATCATCCTAATAACTATATGGTTTTATCCATAAATCCCTATAAAAACCAAGCCATTTCCCATGGGAAGAGAGTAGGAAAGAGCTAGCAAAGTTACTTTGGTGATTTGATTGCAAGACTTGGGCAAGGAGCTTAGAAGGAGACCATTGCATCAGCTTCTCATTTGTAAGTTGTAATATTGTTTCTTTGATTAATAGAAGGCATACTAGATGTTTCCCTCTATCTAATTGTTCATATAAGTTTATGTATTCATTGGTAGAGAATTAGTTTAATTATGTGTGATGATATACTATTAGATATGTTGTTGATCCATGCATGATTGCTTTGATCTTTGTGAGGATTTCATCTTCTTTGTTTGTTTTCATGTATGAATAAGATCTAGGAACATCCTTATTTTATGTCTCTATTTGTCTCTTAGGTGATGGTAGAACCTAAGGGAGCTCATCCCCTGCAAGGTGCAAAATCCCTACAACAAGGGAGACTCCCTACAGAATTTGTTCTTTTTATTCATTTTAAATTGTGGGTTTTGTCAATGGTTGATTGGGATTTAGAATGGGATCATTGAAGTCTCTTTATGCAATTTTAGTGCAAAACTATAGTTGGTAATGTACCATGTTTTTTCTGTGCCATCGAGCCTAAGGATTGTAACTTTTTTACCCATTAATAAAAGTTATGTTTTTTTGGTGGAAAAAAATATAAAGATCACAACTAATACAAAAGTTATGTTTTTTTTTTGCTATACAATCAGTGCACTACACAACTTTAGGCACCTCAATGTGTTATCTATGTACAAAAACACCGGTTTCAATAAGTCTAAACCTCCGCAATTAAATTTTGCATGGATTTTTATTTGTGGGGGCAGTAACGGAGGTGACACTTCGGTGTTTTTCATAATTTTGCACACCGGTGTCTTCTTATATATAAATGCACCGGTGCGTCTACAACTAATTAAGAGCACTGATAACTTGTGCAAGCCATTCAAAATTCTATTTGAAGTTAGATTGTTTTATGCTTGCCAAACTTTCTTTTATTAATTCATTCACATATTGATGATGGTTTTGGCTTAAATCCGTGGAAAAAGAGGTTATAATATCAAATGGCCAACTCTTCAGATTCCAATTCAATCCATATCATTGCAATTTCGTCAATTTTTCCCCTGCCATTTGAAGTAAGTCTATATTTTATTTATAATTCACATATCTAATTGAATTTATGTCATTTATGCACATGTATTTGAATAATTGTTCATTGAATTTTGCAAGATCGTGATTCGGGATCGAGTTCGGATGCATAAGATATTCCACTAGTCCAAAATACCGCGAGCTCTTAACAGGAGAAACATGTCACGGGAAAATGTTTGATGAAAATGGACAGTTGCTTTATACTGCCAATTGTAACATGCCATCTTCTAGCAGCCAACCTAGGTCAGCCATTTGAAGTAAGTCTATATTTTATTTATAATTCACATATCTAATTGAATTTATGTCATTTATGCACATCTATTTGAATAATTATTCATTGAATTTTGCAAGATCGTGATTCAGGATCGAGTTCGGATGCACAAGATATTCCACTAGTCCAAAATGGTGTGAGCTCTTATTAGGAGAAACATGTCACGGGAAAATGTTTGATGAAAATGGACAGTTGCTTTATCCTACCAATTGTAACATTGCATTTTCCAACAGCCAGCCTGGGTCAACGGTATTATACCATGAATTGGATCACTTTTATGACACCCCAATGGAATGTGGTTGTTCAAAATGTAAAGGGTTGAAGAAGAACCCTTGGCATGTCACATTGTCCCATTATATTAATGATTGACTACCCAAAGTTGATTGTCTAATTCCTCCCACTACGGTCAAGAATTCAATAGGTCATATAGAAAAAACACGTAGGAACACTTTCATATGCTCTTTTTTCAAAAGTTGGAAGCCAAATAAACCAAGTTTTGTGCTAAATTGACCAATATGTCTCTTTCTACTAAGTCGATGGAGCGTTTTAGTGAGCCAAAGTATGATATAAATATTGTCAAAAAAATCTCTACTAGGAGATCCAAAAAGTTGTATGAGCTAAGAACAAAAATGTCCAAGTACACACTAAAATATATTCAATTTTTGGAAGGTAGAGATGACTTCCCTCTTCTTGTCCATTTGCAAAGTAAATACCAAGCATGTTGCAATCAATATTTGTATGGCACTTGGTCGTCTTCCATGCATGTGTCCGATGTTGGAACCAAATTCTCTTTTTATGGTAATAGTTATATGATTGTCAAGTCAGAAATAGATGTTGCAAATCTTGGGTTGTTTACCCTTTCACATGTATTCGTTCCTCCCAAATAATCAGTAGCACTTATTCCATTTTGTGTTCCTATTTATAGTCAATCTTATTACTTTCATATTGTTAAATACTAACATAACATTTCCATGTATAGTATATGAATGAATGGTTATGCTTCTGGAAACTTTAACATGAAAAACATGTTATATTGATGGTCGTCCACAAACTCATGGGAAAATTGCAGGGTTCATAAACAGTTGTAGGTCCTCATTATTTAGTGCAAATTGTTCCTTTGAGGGACACTCCATTGACAAAGTGTTCTTTATGAAAAGGAAGGCATCCAGATTTTTTGTTGTGCATGCAATACATACTTTCTCTCATCGATTTTAGGGAGGTTTTCCGTGGACATAGTGAGCACCGATATCCGGTGTTGTGAACCACATGTAAAAAAATAAGAGAAATGAAAAAATAACATTTCATAAGAGTAATTATTCAAATTAGTTTCTTCATTTATCAACCAAATCCAATATTTTCATACCTATTGATACGAAATCAAAGAAATGCAATACTTAGCATATTTATTTAATAGAAGATTCAACTAATACTTACATACTTTTATTGTAATCACTACAAGGATAAAACCTTCCATCGAAGGTTTTTATGAAACCTCCTCGAAAAAAGTATCCATTCTATGTTTATAACAGAGGTTGTTAGCAGAGGCAGGAAACCATAGCTTTTTGCAAGGATTTTTTATCGGTGTGCATGTAAGGTACATATGCATCGACGCACACATCAAAAATAGCACCCCGATGCTTAAATGTTCAAAAGAGTCGTAATAAGTTATAATAAAAATAACAAGCACCGATCAAAGCGCACTAGTGTTGTTGAATCTTATGTCCTGGTGTTTATTCCTGTCGTCAAGCACACAACAGTGGGATAAATAAAAGAAACTACCAAACCAATTTTCATTATTACACTTCATCTCATGCTTCCAAACTCTTGAGCAAGCACCAATGCTCACTCTCCTTCCAAATATGCATGTTTTTGGTTCTCTACAATGAGTTGCAGAGCTGCACTGGTAGACTCCACACATTTCTAATTTTTGGAAACTACCACGAATTTTCATTTTCTCTCAACAGTGGAACCATGCCTCCTCGGGACATAAGAAACCATGTAACTTGTTTATTTCCTTCCTATTTTCATTTTCATTGAATTAAAATTTGAATTTAGCTTGAAATTTGGTCATTTAAAAAAAAAAAAAAGGAATTATGTGCGATGCACTTGAATGCTTCAGCTCACCCCGAAGAAGTGCATCCTGTGCAAAATTAATAGTAAACACTACCACCGGTGTGTCTAGTCCAAACTTATGTGTTGGTGTTGTTGAAAAAATAGCACCACAATAAAATTTTAAAACAAATCGGTGCATCTTTTGTGACACCCCTCAATCGGTGTGTTGTTTGTGATGCCCCACTCCCATTGTGTTATAAAGGATAACACCCACTTAACAAAATGTCAGTGCTCTTGGAACACTGGAGCACCAGTTCATTCCATTTAATTAAGTACAATGCTACATTTACGACCCATAAAATTTAACGTAGCGGTGCAACCATTTCAACCAAATACATCAATGTTGTTAATATACCCACACTAGGATAGAAATTGACCAACTTAGTATAGTGGAGTGTCTCATTGGACACCTCCTTGATGGTGGTCTATTATTCACAATGCACCACTAAAAAAAACATCGGTGCATTCCTAGTTGTTGGTTGTGGAGCTTGATTATCTTCCTAATTATATGCAAGGCAAAGAAACTGCAGGATACACAATTCATGGCCCCCGAAATTTTTGTTTTTTCACAATTTAAATATTGTAATTTTGTAGTCAATCTAGACCGTTCATTATATGGTCGCAAATCTAATGGTAGAATATATGTTAGGGTTTTTTTCCCTATAAGGAAACCATCTTTTATGAGGGAATTTTATTGTGGTTGTGGATTATGGTGAATATTTTATTATGAGATAGGAGATTGTGAGAGAAAGAAGAGGAAGTTACAACGGGTGTGATGTAGGTTGTATCCCTTCATTTTGATGGATAATAATGAAGGAAGGACCTGGCAATTTCTCTGGTGGACGTATCCCACACTGGGTGAACCACGTAAATTTGTGTCTCTATTGTATTCTTCTATGCTTTATTTACGCATTTGTTTTATTTTATTGCTCCACAATCATGTTTTTCTAACAACTGGTATGAGAGCGAAAGGTAACTCGCGGGAAAAAAGGGTTCCTGGTTCAAGTGGGAGCAATGGTGGAAGATAGAAAGTTTAGGGTCGAGAAATTTAACGACCAAAACTACCAGTTAAGGAAGATGTAGATGGAAGATTATTTATATCAAAAGGATCTATTCCTACCATTGGGTGGAATAGAAAAGAAGTTGATGACCATGAACGATGAAGAATGGGAGGTTCTTGACAGAAAGGCACTAGGAACGATACGGTTGAGCCTCACAACATCGGTGTCTTTCAATATTTCAAAAGAAAAGACAACGAAGGAGTTGATGGATGCATTGGATAAACCATATTAAAAAGCCTCAATGTCCAATAAGGTATTTCTAATGAAGCGATTATTTAATATGAAGATGTCAAAAGGTGGGTCTATTGCAGATCATTTAAATGAATTTAATATGGTTACTAATCAGCTTAATTCTGTAAAATGGACTTTGATGATGAGATCGGGGCTCTTTCAATCCTGTTCTCATTGCTAGAAATATGGAATGGCTTGGTCATGGTTGTAAGTAACTTTGTCTCTGGTTCAAGCACTCTAAAATTTGATGATGTTGTTGGTGTTATCCTAAGAAAGGAAATGCGATGGAAAATCATAGGTGAGACATCAAGTAATGTGTTGATCGTGGAGAACGGGGGAAGACAACAAGATAGAGGAAAGGGCTCATGGAACCATGGGAATTCTAGGAAGGGTAGATCCAAATCCAAACTAGGAAAGATAGAGTGTTGGAATTGTGGGAAGAAAGGACATATGAAGAAAGACTGCAGAGCTCCAAAGAAACAAAGAGATGGACATCAGGAGAAAAATTAGGAAGCAAATGTAACATGTGATGTGTTACGAGATGCTTTGATCCTTTCTGTAGATAATATTTATGAGTCTTGGGTAGTAGATTCAGGGGCTTCATTTCATGCCACACCTTATAGGAAACATTTTCTAGATTATGTTCAAGGTGATTTTGGACAGGTTCATTTGGGTGATGATGCACCATGCAAAATTGTTGGAATGGGTAAGGTACAAATGAAACAAAAGAATGGAAACCAATGATTTTTGAAAGAGGTAAGACGTGTTCCTTATCTAAGGAAAAAATTGATTTCAACAAGGCAGTTGGCAAGTGAAGGATGTATATCTATATTTACAGATAAGGCATGGAAGGTCATTAAAGGATCACTAGTGATAGAAAAAGGAGAGAAGGTAGGTACATTGTATTTATGTACTGGTAATACTGACTATTCTATATATTTAGCTTCTACAAGAGTGGATACAAAATTGTGGCATCATAGGATTGGACACATGATTGAGAAGGGGATGCAAATACTTCACAAAATAAATTTGTTGCCAGATCTTAAACAAATTGATTTGGATTTCTGTGAGCATCATGTTTATGGAACATAGAAGAGAGTCGGATTTCTCAGAGTCAGGAAAGAAAAGAAGAGTGAAAGGTTAGAGCTTGTGCATACATATGTATGGGGACCATCTCAGGTATCATCTCTTGGTGGCTCTCGTTATTATGTTACTTTTATTGATGATGCAACTAGAAAAAAATCTGATGTTTTTGTTACTTTTAAGAAATGGAAAGCTTTGGTTGAGAATGAGACAAGGAAAAGGTTGAAGTGTCTTAGATTAGACAATGCAGGTGAATATTGCAGCAAGGAGTTTGATGATTATTGTTCATACCATGGGATTCGTAGAGAAAAGAAAGTTTCAAGAACACCGCAAGAAAATGGTGTGTCGGAAAGGATGAATAGGACAATCATGGAGCATGGAAGGAGTATGAGATTGCATGCAAGTTTGCCCTTACAGTTTTGGGCAGATGTTGTAAATAATGTTGTTTACTTAATAAACAGAGGACCTTCAAGCTCTTTGGATGGTGGCATTCCAAAGAAGGCATGGACAGGTAAAAAGGTAAACTATTTATTTCTCAATACTTTCATTTGTGAAGCATTTGTCCATATTGATAAAGAAAATAGAACAAAGCTTGAAACAAAATCCCAGAAGTGTACCTTTATTGGATACAATGTTAAATATTTTGGTTATCGCTTATGGGATTATGAAAATAAAAAATTCATTAGAAGTAGAGATGTCATATTCAATGAGAAGGTCACATACAAAGATCGGTTGCAGGGAAAGAAACAAGAAAAATAAAAACTAGAATACACAGTGCTTGGTGAGATCACTAAAAAAGAAATTCCAAAGGTACCAGAAAATCAAAATGTACAACAGCAGGAGCAACAAGTACCTCAAACTCTTGCAAGTGTTGTTAGAAGATCTACCAGGTTAAGTATGTTGATATTTTACTTATGAAACTAATAGTTACAGTTCTTATTTCGTTGTTACAATTATTTAGCACATCAACTACATATATAAGATCATTGAAAGAGAGGGAATCACATAAATAAGATAGACACAAATATTATCCTGGGAAACCATATGGGGGAAGAAAACCCAGCAAAATTCCTCAATATAGATTAGCCAACCAAGAAAAATGCTTCTCTCCAAGAGATAACTAACAAAGTAGAAGATCCTCCTGTATCCTTTGACTAGGGAAGAGTAGCACACCACTTAACCAAGATATATCCAAAAGATAGACCAAGAACCTTCACAACATCACACCTAATTGTAGTAGCTTCTTCCTTCAGGACTTGTGCACTTCTCTTATGGCCACATAACTTGTGTTGTTGGTCTAAGTGAGGCACTAGCCTCCCTTATAAATAGTATTCTGGTTTGCCTAAATTAGGTATGGGCCAACCTGTCAATTTACCCTTTTAATTTACATTTTAATTGTTAAGGAACAATAGGGTCGTCTTAATAAATATAATATAATAACACTATTTAGGGTTTGTCTTGGTCAAATACAATAAGGATATATTATGAAGCTACTCAATCTTCAACAAAGTAGACCCCCTGAACGATACTCTCCTTCATTGTATTATTTATTGTTGATTGATTCTGGTGAACCAGAAATTTGTGAAGAGGCAATGCATGTAGACACTAAAAAGAAGTGGGAGCAAGGCATGAAAGAGGAAATGGATTCCTTGGTAAATAACC
>ML851722.1:30965-41952 GCA_009831015.1 Picea engelmannii
AGGCATGGACAGGTAAAAAGGTAAACTATTTATTTCTCAATACTTTCATTTGTGAAGCATTTGTCCATATTGATAAAGAAAATAGAACAAAGCTTGAAACAAAATCCCAGAAGTGTACCTTTATTGGATACAATGTTAAATATTTTGGTTATCGCTTATGGGATTATGAAAATAAAAAATTCATTAGAAGTAGAGATGTCATATTCAATGAGAAGGTCACATACAAAGATCGGTTGCAGGGAAAGAAACAAGAAAAATAAAAACTAGAATACACAGTGCTTGGTGAGATCACTAAAAAAGAAATTCCAAAGGTACCAGAAAATCAAAATGTACAACAGCAGGAGCAACAAGTACCTCAAACTCTTGCAAGTGTTGTTAGAAGATCTACCAGGTTAAGTATGTTGATATTTTACTTATGAAACTAATAGTTACAGTTCTTATTTCGTTGTTACAATTATTTAGCACATCAACTACATATATAAGATCATTGAAAGAGAGGGAATCACATAAATAAGATAGACACAAATATTATCCTGGGAAACCATATGGGGGAAGAAAACCCAGCAAAATTCCTCAATATAGATTAGCCAACCAAGAAAAATGCTTCTCTCCAAGAGATAACTAACAAAGTAGAAGATCCTCCTGTATCCTTTGACTAGGGAAGAGTAGCACACCACTTAACCAAGATATATCCAAAAGATAGACCAAGAACCTTCACAACATCACACCTAATTGTAGTAGCTTCTTCCTTCAGGACTTGTGCACTTCTCTTATGGCCACATAACTTGTGTTGTTGGTCTAAGTGAGGCACTAGCCTCCCTTATAAATAGTATTCTGGTTTGCCTAAATTAGGTATGGGCCAACCTGTCAATTTACCCTTTTAATTTACATTTTAATTGTTAAGGAACAATAGGGTCGTCTTAATAAATATAATATAATAACACTATTTAGGGTTTGTCTTGGTCAAATACAATAAGGATATATTATGAAGCTACTCAATCTTCAACAAAGTAGACCCCCTGAACGATACTCTCCTTCATTGTATTATTTATTGTTGATTGATTCTGGTGAACCAGAAATTTGTGAAGAGGCAATGCATGTAGACACTAAAAAGAAGTGGGAGCAAGGCATGAAAGAGGAAATGGATTCCTTGGTAAATAACCGAACATGGGACTTGGTTCAGTTGCCTGCAAGAAAAAGAGCATTGCAGAATAAATGGGTTTACATATTGAACGAAGAATATGGAGGCAAAAAGTGGTACAAGGCCAGACTTGTTGTAAAGGGGTTTGCATAGTAAAAAGGTATAGATTTTGATGGAATTGTTTCTCCTGTTGTTAAATGACTTCAATTAGGATTATTTTAAGTCTTGTGGAAGTAGAAGATTTGCATCTTGAACAGTAAGATGTAAAAACAACTTTTCTCCATGGGGATTTGGAGGAAGATATTTATATGCAACAACCACGAGGGTATGAGGTCAAAGGAAAGGAGAATTTGGTATGCAGGTTGAATAAGAGATTGTATGACCTAAAGCAATCTCCAAGGCAATGGTATTTGAAGTTTGACAGGTTTATCACAGAACAAGGTTATACTAGATGTCATTTTGATCACTATGTTTATTTTAAAAGGCTAGAAAATGGAAGTTATATTATCTTGCTATTGTATGTAGATGACATGCTTGTGGTGAGGTCTAATATGCAGTATATAAATGTGCTCAAGAATAAATTAGCTAATTCATTTGTGATGAAGGATTTGGGTGCTGCAAAGAAAATCCTTGGTATGAGAATAACAAGATACCGGAAAAATCGCAAATTGACATTGTCTCAGGGTGAGTACATAGAGAAGGTGTTGAAGAGGTTTAGAATGTAGAATGCAAAACCAGTTAATACACCTTTTTCCATCCATATCGAATTAACTAAGGAAATGTGTCCCAAGACACATGAGGATATAGAATACATGTCTAGGGTCCCTTATTCATCACCAGTTGGCAGCTTCATGTATGCGATGGTTTGCACAAGACTAGATATTGCCCATACAATGGGAGTTGTGAGAAGGTATATGAACAATACATGTAAAGAACATTGGGAGGAAGTAAAGTGGATTCTTAGGTATTTGAGGGGAACTGGTACTCATGCATTATGTTTTGGAGGTTCATACATTCTTCTACATGGATATGTTGATTCAGATATGGCAGGTGATAAAGATAGTCGGAGGAGAACCACAGGGTATGTTTTTACTGTAGGTGGAACAAAAATAAGTTGGATTTCAAAACTGCAAAAGGTTGTTTCACTTTCAACAATGGAAGTAGAGTATGTTGTTGGTACATAGGTTAGTAAAGAGATTATTTGGTTATAGAGGTTTATAGAGGAATTGGGAAAGAAGCAGGAGAATAGCATGTTGTACTGTGACAACGAGAGTGTCATTCATATTGCAAAGAACTCAGCCTTCCATTCGAAGAATAAGCATATACATCTCAAGTACCATTTCATATGATCTGCCTTGGAAGATGGAAATTTGAAGTCAAAAAATATGCATACTAGCCAGAATCTTGTAGACATGTTAACAAAGGGAGTAACCAGAGAGAAAATAAATTCCTGCTCAGTTTCAGTTGGGCTTCAAGAACAAAGGTGAAGATGAGAAATTTTCCAGGTCCAAGGTGGATCATAGTCCATCAGGTATAGCAACAATGGAGTTGGTGTGATCAGTCTCCAAGTGGGATAATTTTGGTTGTGGAGCCTGATTATCTTCCTAATTATATGCAGGTCAAAGAAATTGCAGCATACAAAATTCATGGCCCCCTGATTTTTTGCAATTTAAATATTGTAATTTCATAGTCAATCTGAATCGTTCATTATAAGGTCGCAGATCTGATGGTAGAAGTTATGGTAAGGTTTTTTGTCGTAGAAAGCAACCCTCTTTTATGAGGGAATTGTGTTGCGCCTGTGGATTATGGTGAATATTGTATTCTAAGAGAGGATAGTGTGAGAGAAAGAAGAGGAAGTTATAACAGGTGTGTTGTAGGCTTTATCCCTTCATTTTGTTGCATAATAATAAAGGAAGGACTTGGAAATTTCTTTGGTGGACGTAGCCCACAACAGGTGAACCATGTATATTTGTGTCTATATTGTATTATGTATCTTTTGTGTTTTATTTCTGCATTTGTTTTATTTTATTGCTCCGTGATCCTGTTTTTATAACACTAGTAACATATCACACCATGTAAGTTGCAATAAAACAATTTAACCTAGAAATTTCCATAGGTCCAATAAATGCATTGGTATTATAAAGAGCACATCACCAGGTCAAATATTTCACTATCTATCAGAGTGGTGCATCTTAGGATGCATCACTAAAACACATGGCAGTGCGACAATAAACGAGGAGCACAGGTGCGTAATGTTGAAAATGTAGTAGGGAAGGTCTTCCACACATTGCAGCATCCTAGCATAGTGGGGGACAATGAAACATTAGTCAAGTTAATTAAATTAAACTCTTCCCAAAGTCTAACTTAGGAAAATAATTGTTGATGTGTTATATTCTTCAATTGACTTATTGAGCAAATTTTCTAAGGTTAAACTGAAAATTAATTTAAGTGATGTATGTTTTAATCTTAGCCATCCATCTTTGAAAGTGAGGGAGAGTTAATCTCATCCCTCCATCCTTATGAGACTAGGGTTTTCACTTGCTCAACTAAGTATAAGGAGAATCGACTTAGCTAACAGGGGGCATTAGATTATTGAGAGATCGATTAGAGGAGCATCGATCTAGGATTTGTGAGAAGAGAGTTTTGTAGGGAGAAAGAGGAGGACTTCCAGTTGTAGATTGACTCATTTCCAGGGTCAAGCAAAGGCCAAATCCTTCATCCAGCAGAGAATCCATCAAGGGTGACATAGGCTCATGCAAGAGTCATACAATTTATGTAGAGGCACTTGTGTAGGGTTTTGTTGTAGCATTAGGATTTTTAGAGGTTGAAAAGGGGTTGTACTTTCTCTTGGAAGCTTTACACTGAGGTTTCTCGGTATTTTATTGGGAATGATTTACTGTAAGAAGATATTTATATTTTCCTACTGAATAATAAAAATCTCCAAATATGTTGCATTGGTTTACCCTCGAGGGTTTTTCCAAGGATTATTGTCCAAAAATATTTGTGTAGATGTGATGTTATTTTTTTTTCTTCTATTGTCATGTTCTTGGTTTAATCATGTTCTTTGTTTAATATTCTATTGTGCATAGTTATTTGTTAAGAAAATAACATAACGAAATCGGTTATAAGTGAAATTTAACTGGTTATTGTGTTGGGTTTGAATAAAATTCGCATGGTATCAAAGTAGGACTGTTGAAGAAGCAATATTACAAGCAAATCTGTTGAAAATAACAACAGAGGAGTTCAAATCTGCAACAAAAAAGTTCATATCTGCAGTAGAAAAAATTAGATATGCAACAAAGAAGTGTATCTCGACAAAGGAAAATTCAAATCTGCAATAGGGGATTTCAAATCTGCAAAATCGAAGGGTATACTACAACACAAAATTATTTTCAACTATGTTCGTGACTTTAAGAATGGAAGATAGGCTTCAAGGTGCTCAAAACTTTGCAACCTGGAAGGAAAGGGTCATTATGAGCTTGGATATCAATGATGCCATTGATCATGTTGACAATAAAGCAACAGCTCCCACAGATGCAACTGCATCGGTGACCTGGAAGAAGGGTGATGCTAAAGCCAACAACATACTCCTTGATGGGGTGAAGGATCACATAATCCCTTATCTCACCAGGAAAAATTCCACTAAAGAGATGTGGGCTCCCTTGAATGACCTTTACCAAAGTAAAAATGAAAATAGGTTGATGGTGCTTCGGGAGAGATTGAGAAGTACCAAAATGGATAAAGAGGAAGGTGTGGTTCACTACCTTACTCGAATTACACAAACTAGGGATGAGCTAGGCCCAGTAGGTGATAAAACTGAAGAGTCTGAGTTGGTGTGTGTGGAACTGAATGGATTTTTGAAGTCATGGGATGTGTTCGTGCGTGGAGTTGTAGCTCAGGAGAAACTCAATGATTGGAAACGCTTATGGGATGATTTTTTGCAAGGGGAGATCAGACTTGGTTAGTCGGGATCATCATCTTCACCACTCATTATGGATGAAGAAGGGTTGGCTCTTGCTAGCAAAGGCAAGGGAAAGCAGAAGAAAAAGAAGGGTGGAAAGAAGCAAATTGAATTCTCAAAAGTTAAATGTTTCCAGTGTCACAAGATGGGACACTTTGCCTCACAATGTCGAAATAAGAAGAAGAAGAACCAACCACAAATGGAAGCTTCTGCAACAATGGATGAGTTTGTCAAAAGCTTCGAGGAGGATTTTTGTTTCATAGAATGTATGTCTAGCACAGTAGTCTCAGACATGTGGTTTGTGGATAGCGAAGCATCTTGTCATATGATAGAGTGCAAGGAGTTTTTCACTAGGCTATGAGAGGGAGGCATGAATTTGGTTATAGAGCTCGGAGATGACCGATGCTTCAAGGCGTAAGGGGTTGGCATAGTTTCATTTCAAAGGGAGTCGAGTAAACCACTCTGAATGTTGATGTACTTTATGTTCTGGGGTTAACAAAGAACCTCATCTCGGTATCTACTCTGGAGGATAAAGGGTGTGAGGTCACCTTCCATAAGGGAAGGGTGTTCATCAAGCCAACAGGGTCAAGCGAAAAGATGGATAGGATGATTAGGGTTCAAGAAGAGAAGATGTACAAGATTCAGTTTCAGCCAGAGAGAGCATTAGTCAGTACAACCACAAACATGGAAGAGTTCTGGCATAGGAGGATGGCGCACATACACGTTGGTGCATTGGGGCACTTGAGACAGGCAGTCATAGGATTGACTAAGTTCATAGTAGAGAGACACGACCCTTGAAAGGGTTGTGTAATGGGAAAGTATACCCAGAGACCATTTCCACCGAGAGAGCACAAATCCAAGGGAGTTTTGGATTTGATTCATTCATGCGTTTGTGGTTCGATGAGCATGGATTCAGTGAGTGGTTTCAAATATTTTGTTTTGTTTATTGATGACTACCTAGGACAAACCTAGATTTACTTCCTTAAGTCCAAGGATGAGATCTTCGACAAGTTCCAGGAGTTCAGGGCTCTAATAGAGAACCATACTAGCAAGAAGATTCAGGTTATGAGATCTAACAATGGGGTTGATTACACCTCCATGGAGTTTGTGGATTATTGTGAAGCAATGGGGATCAAGAAGGAACTCACAGTTCCTTACAATCCTCAGCATAATGGAGTGGCCGAGAGGAAGAACAAGATTGTATTCTAAACAACACAATCGATGATACATGATCAGGGTTTTCCACTGTTTTTATGGATAGAGGCTAGTCGCATTGTTGTATACATACAGAACATGAGTCCCCAAACAATTCGGGGGAAGTTGACACCCAAGGAGGTATTTACATGTACCAAACCGGATGTGATTCATCTTCACTTCTGGGGAAGCATATGTTATTGTCATGTCCCTTAGGAGAAGAGGACAAAGATGGAACCCACAACGGATAAGGGGTTACTTGTTGGATATAGGTACAGGTGCCTACATGATCTTTGTGCTAGTACGCAAGAAGATCATAGTGTGTGTGGATGTATAGTTCAAGGAGGAGCATGCATTAAGGAGGTATAAAGACTTGTCAGCGCAGGACCAGTAGGGACAGGATTCGGGAGTCAAGATTGAGGAGGCATAGGGTCAAAGCAAATGATCACAAATTCATACACGGGGTACTGGTATAGGTACAGGTGTTGAGAGGGAGATTATTGGATAGGATCATCATGAGCGAGATGATGAGGAGGAGGAGGAGTGTGATGTAGTTCCACATGAACAGGATATTAGGCCATGACCTAAGTGGTATAAGTCCATAGTTAGTGATTCTATACTGGCGAGGCTTCCAAAATGAGACTTCAGACGATGTAAGCCAATCAAGAGACTTGGGTACATGGCATTAATGACACAAATTATTGATGCAGAGCCTTCCACTTATGAGAAATATACACAACATGGAGTGTGGCAAGAGGCCATGATGGAGGAGTACGCATCCATCATGAAAAATGATGTATGGGAGGTGGTTCGCAGGCCAGAAGGGAATAAGGTGGTTGGATCCTACAAGGTCAAGCATGCAACATATGCAAGTGTGGACAAGTACAAAGCAACCTTCATGGCCAAGTAGTTTTCACAGTGAGAGGGTGTCAACTATGAGGAGACTTTCACCCCGGTCGCTAGATATACATCGATCAAGATTGTTATTTCTTTAGCAACAGAGATGGGTTGGCGCATTCACCAAGTGGACGTGAATATTTCCTTACTCAATGGAGTTGTTGATGAGGAATTATATGTTGAGTAACTAGAGGGGTTTAAGGTTGGTGACAGAGAAACACATGTTTGTAGATTGAGGTGAGCCTTATATGGGCTCAAGCAGGGACCTTGGGCTTTGTACTAGAGGATTGACAACTACTTGAGAGATATGAGTTTCCAATGGAGTGAGGCAGACCTGAACCTGTATTTTATTTTAGGGGAGGCACCTCTCATACTAGTGTTGTACATAGATGACCTATTTATGACAAGGAACGAGCAGCTAATAGCATACTTAAAAACAAATATTGTAGCTGAGTTTGAGATGAAAGACCTTGGGTTAATGCATTACTTCCTTGGTCTGGAGGTCTCGCAATAGTATGGGCTCTTCTTCCTAGGACAGGGGAGTATACAGTGGAGATCTTGTGTAGGTTTAGGATGACAGATGTAGGCCCATGTCCATGCCTCTAGTCATGAACTGGAGGAATATTGATGCATCGGATTCAAAGACAGTAGACCCCATTGTTTATCGTTAGTTGATTGGATTGATCATGTATCTGGTTAACACTCGACCGTATATCATCTTTGCAGTAAACTCTTTGAGTCAGTTCATGGTGGACCCTCAGAGAGTTCATTGGATTGTTGTGAAGTATGTACTTTGCTACCTTCGAGGTACAATGGAGTATGGGTTATTGTATAAGTGTAGTGATGGAGTGAAGTTAGAAGGATTTACAATTGTTGACTGGGCAGGGTGTGTAGAGTACAGAAAGAGTACTTCGGGATGTTGTTTCAACATTGGATATGGCATCATTTCCTGGTTCAGCAAGAAGCATAGATCAATGGAAATAATCTCTATTGAGGAAAAGTACATGGTTTCTAGCTTGGAAGCATGTGACGCACTGTGGCTAAGAAAGATACTCTTGGGATTATTCAGGCAGGAGCTAGAAGCTATTGTGATTCATTGTGACAAACATAGTTGCATCAAGCTCTCTGAGAATCCAGTGTTTCATGATCGTAGCAAGCACATATATCAAGTATCACTTCATCTAGGATTGTGTATAGAGAGGATTCGTAAGGCTTGATTACATACAGACTGATTAGAAGATGGCAGATATTTTCACCAAGGCACTAAGCAAAGAAAAGTTTGAAAAGTTCAGAGATCAGATGGGGTTGAGGCAGAATCCCTTCCTCACTAAGAGGGAGTGTTGAGAATGTAGCAAGGAAGGTCTTCCACACATTACAACGTATTAGCATGGTTGGAGGCAATGAAACATTAGTCAAGTTTATTAAATTAAACATTTCCCTAAGTCTAACTTAGGAAAAGGATTGTTGATGTGTTATATTCTTCAGTTGACTTTATTGAGCACCTTTTCTAAGGTTAAAGTGAAAAATAATTTAAGTGATGGATATTTTAATATTAGCCATCCATCTTGGAGAGTGAGGAAGATTTAATCGCATCCCTCCATCCTTATGACATTAGGGTTTTCACTTGCTCAACTAAGTATAAGGAGAATCAACTTGGCTAGGGGGGGGGCATTAGATAATTGAGAGATCAATTAGAGGAGCATCGATCTAGGATTTTTGAGAAGATATTTTTGCACAGAGAAAGAGGAGAACTTCCAGTTGTAGATCGACTCACTTCTAGGGTCAAGCATAGGTCAAATCCTTCAACCAATAGAGGATCCGTCAAGGGTGACGCAGGGTTCAGGTAGGATCCAGACAGTTTATGCATAAACACTTGTGCATAGTTTGGTTATAGCGTTGGATTTCTAAAGGTTGAAATAGGTGTTGTACTTTATCTTGGAAGATTTACACTGAGGTTTTGCTCAGTATTTTATTGGGGCCGATTCATTGTAAGAAGATATTTATATTTTCCTCTTGAATAATAAAACTCTCCAAATCTGTTGCACTAGTTTTCCCTTCGGGGTTTTTCCAGGGACTATTGTCCAAAAATCTTTGTGTAGATGTGATGTGATTGTTGTTTTCTTCTATTGTTATGTTCCTAGTTTAATATTATGTTGTGCATAGTTATTTGTTGAGAAAATAACCAATAGAAATCTGTTATAACTGAAATTTAATTGGTTATTGTGTCGGGTTTAAAGAAAATTCACATGCAATACCTATCAGTATGAAACGATTCTATTAAAGGAAAATCATCGTGATAAGTTTTAAAAAATAAACACAGTGGTGCATCTTTTGTGAGGCCATGTCGTCGGTGTGTTCTGAAAGACAATGCACTTCTAAACAACTTTTCGTTACTCTGGTAGAACTGAGGCACTGGTGCTTTCAGTTTAACAAAGCGCATTGGTAAGTTTGTGCACTAGAATTTTTAGCATAGCGGTGCATCATCATTAACAAAATGGACCAGTGTTGTTAAGAGAACCGCACTGGGAAAAATATTGAATGACTTGATGTCGAGGCGTCTCATTGTATGTCTTATTATCGATGCTCTACACAACCCAACGCACTGCAAAACAAAACATTGGTTCTCCAATAACATGGTAGCACTGGTTCCTTCATATTAACACATCACACCGCTTAATTTGTAATAAAACAATTTAACCTAGCGGTGCCTTTAGGTACAACAAACACATCGATGTTGTAAAGAGCACGGGATTGAGTCGAGTATTTCACAGTTTAACAGCGTGGTGCATCTTATAGGACACACCGATAGAATACATGTTGGTGCGACAAGAAAAATGGTGCAATGATGTGTGACAGTAACAACAATGCATGGCAATGTTGTTTGTCTATTATGGAGCACCAGTTTTGGTGCATATTACTATATTAGGCACACTGGTTACTTTTCTACATTTTCTTGCAAATAAAAATTGATTTAGTTTTTGTTAAATACAAGTTATTTATACATGTGTGTGTTTTATAATTTCAATTCATTTTATCTATGCATATGTGCCTAAAAATATTGTGTGTGAATCAGAGACGACGACGAGATGAGGAGGAGCAGTGACAACAGGTCAAAACATACACATTTGTAAGTGAGTGGGAGGCTAGAGAGAGGGAGAGGGAGTTATTCATTCACCCTATTTCACAAAAAACACGTGCCCTTTTTATGCATGTTTGCCTCCTCAAGTTTTATGAGGAGGGTACATCCCTTAGGGGGGACTCTTCTTTCTTACGACAGTTGATCCTTCGTTGGGATCATGGTCGATAGGCATTCAGGATCGGTCTCGATCTGTGGTATTATCCCACAAAGGAGGATGTTTATTTCATTAATATGTTGTCTAGGAAGGGGGAGGATTGGCCCCAGTTCCCTGATATACCACTCGGTGTTGCAGGAGGGACCCATCTAGCATATGTGCATAGATATGTTAGTCTGCAGGTTTTTTCCCCTTTGGGATTCCAGGTTCCTGGTGGTCAGATGTGAATGACTTCATTTCATAAAGAGGAGGTTAAGTGCTTGTGTTTTATTAGCTCGACAGTGTCACACTCCAGCTCTCATGAGAAGCACATTAGTTTCCCTCTGATGCATTATGTAAATAGTTTAGTGCAAAGGCCCTGATTTTTTAGGTGGTCGTAGATTTTTTTGAGACAAATTTGTTTTGCATTGGATTGTTGTAACACCATTTTAAATGTGAGGATATTCTTCTCATTCACGTCAGAGTTATTTACCTTATTTTTTGACAAGGTTCATGCCACTC
>ML851723.1:10201-30864 GCA_009831015.1 Picea engelmannii
GCTGATCTTGCAAGGGTTCAACCAGATCGAGCCCCAACTCCTTATACCTCGATCTCGTTGGGGACATGCAAAGAAGGATCGAGAATGAGCAGACCGCTCTGATACCACTGATCTGGATTTATGTAGGAACACAATGAAATACATAAATACACATAAACACAGAGATGTAACGGAAATAAGACTTCATTTCATTAATAAAAAATGACTGAAATATGCTTACAGACGGAATGGAAATAAACTAGCTAGGCGCTGGTAGCTTATCTCTGAGAAGAGATGTGGCCGCTACTCGCATCCGTGAGAATATGATTACAATGAGGCTCTGAAGGCCTTTTTACAATAAACGGGAATGCCAAAATTCCTAGACATCCAAAAACCTAACCCTAGGAGATGAAGCGCCAAAAGTCATGTGGACCCCGTTTGGGTAAGTGAGTACATCAACTTCCCGGGGTCGTAACTTTTGCATACGATCTCCGTTTTAGGCGTGTGATAGCTCGTTGGAAAGGTATCATCAAGGAGATTAATTTTGGGGGCTCAATTATTCCTTTCACTATCATTGAGAGCCTCGATATCGAAAAACCTTCATTTGGACCCTCAAAATGGCCCCGAAAGTTAAAACCTGCTAAAAATAGTAAATTGCCAAAATTGCTAGAAAGTCGTTTTGAGCCATTTGGAAAAGGTGGGTGGCCTCCGATATCCACCTGGATCAATACTGTGTGAAAACTGAAAAACTGAAAGAAACAATGGTGGGGGTCCAAGTGGAATAGGTGGGTGGCCACCAATATCCACCTGGATCACATACCTAGATTCATACTTTCGAAGCAAAAAAAATTCCACTTATCTTACCTTCACCAGAGCACAAAGCTTTAATATCTTACCTCTTTCTTTTAGATATGGTTTCTTTTCTTATCACAGAGCTTCACAAGTCAAGTACAACAGTGTGCACTACAACAACAGATCTATGCACAGAGCTTTCTCTTTTCTTCAGTTCCTAGCAATCACAGTTTCAGGTCTGTTGTAGTCTAGTTGGTTAGGATACTCGGCTCTCACCCGAGAGACCCGGGTTCAAGTCCTGGCAACAGAACCATTTGTTGGCACAGAGGTAGACCTAGGTTTCAACGCTTCAACAGCGCACCAACAAAACCCTAACTACTGGCCCTTTCGGCAACACCTGCGAAGCAGATAAAGTCTCACCCGAGGTAGAGGAAGGGGGGGTTGCAGGACTTAGGTGTCTACAACCAAGATGGGACACAAATATGTGATTATAATACTTAACAGAGCACTTAGCCAACTCTGTGCATTAGGTTATGATTCTCATGTACATCGCAGATTAACCCTTATTACAAAGAAGCACAGTAATAATCAAGATCTAACACTTCTAATCACTTACCACACAGCATTAAATCAGATCTAGCATGTATTTACTATCAATAGAGCACTAAACATCCATCTGTTTATTCAACATATGTAAATATCGACATGTTAACCGATAAACCGCATAAATAACATTCACAAAATCACACAAAGCACATTAAACACAGGATATATGTGGTTCACCCCGGTGTGGGGCTACGTCCACCAACTTCTCCTTCTTCTTTATTAGTCTTCGATCTCCTTACATTCATCTGCTCTTGTGCACAAAGCCACAGAGCCCAACTCCACAGTGGACAAGTGATCTACGCACCGGACACTAGATCCACCTTCCTCAAAATCAGGTCAAGGCACAGAGTCAACTCCTTAGTAGCACAAAGCACTTACAACTTCTTGCACTAAGACAAAATCAACCCATCATGCACATAACTACTAGTAATCATGCACTAAGCCAATTCCTATCTACCTTTCTTAGCTACTACTTATTTATACAATTACAAAAAGGCCTAAACGTGGGTAAACCCATGGGCCGAAATCCCATAACCCGTTACATAAACCCTAAAAACCCTTTGTTGGGTCCACAAGTCCACAAAACAAGCATGATCCCGCGATCTCTGCTCTGCCTGGGCACTCCATCTTCGACCAGCCTGTCGAAGTCCCAAAAGTGGTCAAACACGACCAATGTTTCCTCAAAACTTGGTCAAGGGCCAACACTCAACCGACCACAACCCCTTTCAGGTGGGATTGAGATTTTAACCATTGGGTCCCATGAATGTTGCACTACCCCTTGCGACCACTGAAGCAGACTTGTCGCCTACTCCAACTGTATATGACAAAGCCACCTAGTTCATTGATCGGATCCAACTCATCCACCAACATATTCAAAATATTTTACAGAAGTCCAATGCCAAGTATAAACAGCACCATGATCAACACCGAGTGCCACACCAGTTTCAGGTGAGAGACAAAGTTTAGTTGAACTTGCGGAAAGAACGCATTACAGAGCCTCATCGGAAGCTTAGTCCACTCCATTATGGACCTTACACCATCACTAAGGTTGTGGGTAACAATTATTTTGAGCTCAACCTTCCCCCCTTCCTTGGCTTGCACCCAGTGTTCAATGTGGACCTCCTTCGGCCTTATTTTCCACCATTATTAGACACCTTAGAGACAAAAAAAATAGTTGACACCAACATAGCTCAACCGTGACTGCATGGAATGGAAATCCACTAATCATATCGTTGATAGATAGATCAAGGGCACTCACCAACAAAGGATCTAGCTTTATTGGGTTGTCAAAGCAAGGCAACTCCTCAACCAAGGCAAGAGGCTCACCCGCGGCCAAATTCAGCACAAATTTCCTCATCTAATGGGAGAACTCAACGAAATGGAGACCATTTCTTCCTAAGGGGGGAGGATTGATCTAGGAGGATCTCAATGGCCACCCACTTTTTGCAACAAGCTCAAAACAATTTTTTGGCAACTTACTAGTTTTAGCAGTTTTTTGGTTTCTGAATTTTCAGGGCCATTTTGAGGGACTAAACATCACTTTTCCCTGATCGATCACCTCAATGATTGAGCCCCCTAAATGAATCTCCTTATCAATACCTTTCCAATGAGATATCGTGTGCTCAAAACATAGATCGTATGCAAAAGTTACAACCCCGAGAAGTTGATGTACTAACTTACCCCAACGGGGCCCACATGACTTTTGGCGCTTCATATCCTAGGGTTAGGTTTTTGGATGTCTAGGGTTTTGGAATTCATGTTTATTGTAAAATTTCCTTTAGAGCCTCATTGTACTGATATTCTTGCGAATGAGCGTAGCCGTCACATCTCTTCTCAGAGATAAGCTACCACCATTCTAGCAAGCTTGTTTTCAGTCTTCATTTTACAGTTTCAACATATTTCTTATTTGATAGAAGTCAAGTTTTACTGTATCTCTATTATTGTTCATTGTGTCTCTTTGTTAATGTTATAAATCTGTGGTTTCATTTCGTTCTTCTCCTAAATCCGGATCACATTCCCTGCAAAACATACTTATGCTTTGTTGGATGATATAACATGAAAAGCCTATACAAGTGCATACCTTTGAAATTTGCAGCATCATTCAACTTGTCTTCTAATCTGAAACTAGACACCATCTTGACAAGAAGAGGTTAAATGATTAGAACAAGCTAGAAACCCTGAAATTTCAACTTTGACCACAAAATCAATTTTGACCAAAAATCAACCTTTAACCAAAAGTCAACCTTTGACTTTGACTTTGACCAATCAACCTTTGATTTTGACTTTTACTAAGAAATTAACTTGACGTTTTTGTTGGTTGAGGACACTAGAGGGTGCGCTATGATAGGGTGCACTAGAGTATCCAAAAATTAGGTCCAACACTTCACTTAAGGTGCCCAAAGGGTTTGTTGCAACTGCAACTGGTGCTACAACGAGCTTGACAAAGAACTCCTTCTCTAGCTTCTAGTGGTTAAACTATTCTGAAGTTAGTCTGGGCCCATAACCTGTTAAAATATTGATGTGCTCATTTTACTATAGACAATATCACAATATTGTCACCCAACCATAGGCACGCAACCACCCCTGAGCGCCTTAACCTTTGACAGATATAATGATTCCAGAAGTAGCACTAGAACCAACGGATGATCAAGAGAGTGCACCTTTCTACAAATTTAGCACATTAGATAGAAAGTCCCAAAACCACAGAACAAGAACAATACTCAAGTGTAGCAGTTGCAGTTGCACTTACCAAGAATACCACCAAGAATATCATAATACCACCAAATAATGTCACCAAGAATACCACCAAGATATACTAGAAGGTAGGTTGCATATCTTAGGCTAGATAGCACTAGAGAGATAGACCAAGAATCACCCCAGAAGATCCACCTTCCATTTTTGCAGTTGTAACTCCAAACTTACGCTATGCTTGAGAGAGTGAGTGAAGTGAGTGTGTACAAATGAGCTCAAGCACCTCTTATTTATAGTGTTTCTTGTCACTTGTCTGGGTCGACTTTTCCTTCTTAAAGCTAATACTTTAATATTATTTATTTTACTAATTCGAATTGTCTTCTATAGTTTCTACACATATGTTTAGGATTTCTCTTGCTTCTAGAATATTATATTCTAGTCAAAGGTTACACATGGAGGTTAATACCTCTTGTAGCTACCATAATATCAATAATTGGTTTCCTTGAGCTTTTGGAGACCAAAAAATCTTTTCAATGGGGAGGTGTGATTTGAAATGGATCCAAACCAATGAATGGGTAAGACTCAATACCTACAAGATTAAACTAGAAATTCATGAAGGCCAACAAACTATGTAAACGATGTAAATGTTAAAGTCAAATAAGATGAAAATGAAAATGTGAGAGGAAAATAGAGAATTAAATATAATAAGAAAATTGAATCGGAATAAAAGGACAATGAATGGGAAATGAAAGGGCATGGTTGTTGGACTTCCCCCTACCCCCCATCTCGCCCTATTTCCTCCTTCAATCTCAGTCTCAATGGGTCTTTTCTCCAGGGAGAGAAGGTTGAACAACATTGTAACCAGAGATAACCAAATGAAATACTAAGCCCCATTCGAAGCTGGTTTTCCCATTTGAGTTCCAGGGTAAATAATATCTCCATTTGTTTTTATTTATCTACTATGTGCATTTTTAATGGATGCTATGAAGATTTTAATGGCTGTTGTGATCGTTAGTGAGCTAAGATTTCATTTATCTATGTCATGTTGCATTTTTCATTTACACTTTTTGGAGTTTTCATTTACACTTGTTGGAGTTTTCATTTACACTTGTTGTAATTTATGAGTAGATGGATATCATAACAACTCTCATTTCCCCATCGTTGGTTGATTTCTAATATTGGAGATCAGTGAACATGGTTATTTCGTTGTTGCAATCTTGTAAGAGTTTCAAAATTGGTTTAATCTGACCATTGGGAGAATTTCTCACTCCTCCATATTGTAGTTCTCTCCCTCATTCGTATTTCTCTTTCCTGGGAAGATTGTTAATTTCCTGGGACGTTTTCTCTTTTCCAGAGCCTAGTTTACATCCCCTAGACATTTTACTTTGTCCCTGGGTGACTTCACATTTTACTGGGAATTTTGTTTCATGATTGGATGACTTCACTCCTAACTGGGCATTTCTCTCTCACCCATAGGTTGTACGGAGGCCGTACAGACCACACACATTCATAGAGATTGTTGGAACACATATATATTTCTAAACTTTAGACTTTAAATGGATTTCATTCCCATTTAAATAAAAACAATGTGTGCTTGATTCTCATCGTCGATGAGCTCTTCCATCTAATCAAACGATCCTAATTCCTTAGAATCTATGGAGCCGCCTACTCGTTAAAAAGGTCAAATCACAAAAGAGTACTTCGTGATTTTGGATTTAAGAGTTTCGCGCTTCAGATGTTAACAGGACTCACCTTCAAAGTCCTGATATGCGAAAAGCGTTCAAAATATCCAAGTCACCATACACGTATACCCCCTAATCTATGACGTATCTTTCTGAAAAATGACCTGTCGGGATTTTAAATGAAGTTAATTAACCAAACGCATGAAGTGATGAATACTTAAAAGGAAACTAAAACCCAATTAGAAAATCGAATAATAGTTTCGCAATTTCGGAAATTGGGTCTTCGCCATCTATCGTCTCCCAAATTCCCGAAGCCCGAAATCCCAAAATATCTTAAGCGTTAAGCCGATTATTTAAAAGGGTTAAACATGATTAAAATTAATTAATCACATCGCGATTTTGTGTTTCGGAAATCATATATTGAACTATTATAGCATATCCCGAGATCTGAAATTCCAAAATTTACTTAACGATAAGTGAAATTAATTGATGCATTAATGATTATTATCTCGTGACTAATCTTTCATTGAATCATAACTCAGATAAATTCAAATTTGATCTATGATTTTCCCGATCATGAACCACCAGACGTTAATGGAATTAATAATCAATCTACGGCAATCATTTCGAATAAGATCTCGGAACACCGCATAAATCTTTTCATTAAGGAAAGTAAATACATTGTCAGTAAAGGTATGCGTAAATTGATACCCTTAAGGTGAAAAAGATATTGAAGTTTGAACTCTATTTGTGTTTTCACAGAACAACGAGCTTAAGAAAAATTACGCATTTTTTTTGTAACAGGTAACAGAGTTCTGAAATTGTTATATCATGGCTCCAAGGAAAATGGTGAAAGCATCTGGGGAGAGCTCGAGCCAAAACACAGATGTCCTCTCGGACACATCGACCAAATCTGTGGAGACCATAAAAACCTAGACGCAAGTATGCGATATCCTACAATATGAGCTGGAAAATTGTCGAGAAGAGTCAGATGATGAACGGACCGAAACTTAGGAGACGAAGCTCAAATATGTAGCCCAATCAGAGATGCATGAGATAGCCATGCGGTCGAGGCTCAAGCCATATAACGACATGATAAGCTAGGCCCTGGAGAATGTTGACATCACGACCAGGACCATCTACAATTCACATAAAGTTGTTGTTGGATATTTCCGCCCAGAACATATACAGGTGATGTATAAATTGTCCCCAACATTCAAACACACTTATAATCCCACTTTCTTAAAGAAATTCGATGAAGAAGAGTGCCCAGAAAGCGTAAATAATTATCCCGACTTGATCAAGGATTGGTGGGCACGCCATGAGAAATTTAGAGCAGACACACATGGCATGTACACCACGGCATCATTAGACTCTCATATGATGTATGTGGCCATGATGCTCTGTAGACTTTTCAGGAGGGAAAACTTTGCCCACTTCCTATTATCATGGGTATCGATCATGCACAAAGTTGCGGAGCATTTCTCATTCAATTGGGACTAGATGTTATCAGATATCTTGGCCAAGGAAATCATTGAATATCAGACATTGAAATCCAAAGGATGACCTGCCTCATTTTACATGTCGGCATATCTTATGGATGTCGTATGTTTTATGATGCCTTTTCCTTTTATGGGTTGGAGCTAGACTCCGACCAGTGTCGAACCAATACATATTTATCATTCAAAGCTATGGAAAGATAAAGTGAAATATTCCTTCTATGAAATCTGCAATTATGTGGTGGTGTCGATGCACATCACCTTCTAGGATTTATAACAAAATAGTAACCAACCTGGGGAAGATAGCAGATTGGTACATTTAAGAGCAATTCTCTTATATCAGGGTTTTTGGTTGTTCGAACCCTCTGCATACCTTGCCCAAGTTTCTACCAAACCGATTGGTGTGCAGATAGCTAGTGCGTCAAACTATGCCGGGCGGAGTCAGTAAAGAGCTAAAAGCCTTGAAGAAAAAGGTGTGGCCCAACTTTCCCTTGCAGATTGGTATGTTTTCACTAATCGATTTCGGGCATTTGAAAGTAGAGGTCATGGCCCTAGAATAAATCAAACTTGTAAATATTGAATTCAAGAAACACGAACCTCAGAAGATCGTGGGAAATCACATGGCCTTGTGTAATTTGAAAATATACGAGCATGAGGAGTCTCCACGAGATGAGATATTCTTAGGAGCGAGATCCTATCAGGAAGTCTTGAGTCAAGTCCAAACTCTGGCTCCAGACCAATTAGTCGAATTTTATAATTTCCAAAGCCATAGGAGAAATAGCCTTCCGAAAGTCTTGCAGGGAGAAACACCAACACCCCCATCTACACAGAAAATTGAGGCCCAGAATTTAGAAACAAAGAGCTCCAGTGGACAAGATGCTCAAGAAAACTTGGAGAAGACTGAGGTTTTGACTCAAAAAGGGGACACCACATTGACAAATCCACCAAGTGACCAAGCTAAAGCTCAAACTAAGGCCTTGATAAAAAAGGGAGAAGAAAAGACACTGTCCACACCAGGAAAATTAGCTACTGACACAGTCGAGAAACAGCCATCCACTGAGATAGGCAGCCCTATCCAATCTATCACACCTTTATAGTTCAGCAGAGGGAACCTGAGTGCCGAAGTAGTGTTCATAGAGGATATTACGCCTATTTCGGTCGAAGAGATGTCTCCTTCTGATTTCTTCTTCTGCAAGAAAAGGAGGGTTGTGGTAAAAAGAGAAACGCACCTAAAGGAGGGTGCAACTCTCAAGAGACATAGGGTGTTACTTGATGGACAGGCCTTAAAAGAGGTCGACTTTGCTATGGATGTGGCAGGCTCGTTGGGAGCTTTCGCAACAGCAAACCAGTATTCAGTTGGGAACCTAAAAGAACAATTGACGCAAAAGGATATGTTGATAAGCCAATTGCAAAATCAATAAAGACTATGGAAAATAATGTCAAGAACGAGATGAACAAGGGTTTTGAGCAGATTAAAGCATGTGACAGACAGGAAATTCAGCAGCTCAAACTCAGTCTCGACGAAATGCATAAGAACGCACAGGCAAGTAGAGAATGGGTCAGTTAGCAAGGAGAGTTGGTAAAATGACTACAGGCCAAAGTAAACCTAACTGAAAACACAGCTTTAGATATGGAAAATTTCCAAGCTCAGGCACTGGAGGTGTGCAAAAAACTAGAATCAGCACAACAAAGCCTTTTTAATAAAGTGGAAGATGTCCAAAACCATTTTCGGATGGTAGACCAATCCTTAAATAACATTTTCTTAAAGGAGAGAGAGGTCATCGCTTCTCGGGCTACTTTCCAGGAGGCAATTGTGTCATGAACAAGAGAAGAAGTAGCCATGATCTCTAGATTGTCTCTTTCGGAGCAAACTAGAGGCGATATAATACTGAAGACCTGGGATGCTAACATAGTTGAAAGTAAAAGATTAGCTAAGGAAGTGAAGAAAGCTTTTGAAGAATCATTTCATTCACTCTAAAAAGAGTCATTAGGCCTCGACAAAGATAATATTTGTGAGGTCCTGGGGCAAGTTGACATAGAAAAAAATCAACTTAGTTTCAGGACAAACATGGAAGAGGCTCGGGCTGAAATCTTGCAGTTGAAACAAATTGATATTACCCAGATTCATAAATGGATAGTCAGTCCTAGTCTGCAACTACAGTATACATATTCAGAAGAAAGGATAATGGAAGATAGGTTGCCTCACTTAGAGAAGAAGTTGTATACTTTTGAGGCAAACGACACAACTGAGCCTTCCAGATTGGTGGTGCAGTTCGTTGAAAAATGTGTGCAATGTGTCGAGCAGGGGAAAGCCAACACATCCGGGAACAAATGAGATGATGTGGGCATATCATGTACTCAGACCATGATTATAGACCATCTGCTTCTGAGCTGGAAACAAGAGGGAGAAATGTCTCTACCAGCGTGGCGAAGAGACAGGGGAGATGCAAGTGAAGCGTTTCAAATTTCACATATTGTAATATTTTTTGTTTTAGAAATAAGGAGAATTCCAAATGCTAAGGGTTGAGAACATTTTTTGTATAAATACATATTTCAAAGACTTAACACAGGTTGCTTCTTGTTGTATTGTAACTAATAAAACTCATCCTTTTGTGAGTATTAATACAAGTGTAGACAAGGATTCCAAATTTTGTGCAGTTTGGGTTATGTGCTCTTCTTGTATTCCATATCTCTAGTTTTCTTTATGTTACTCCTTGATAAGTGAGTGGTTGTAATTTTGGTACAACATCTACTGTAATGACATCTTATCGGTCATTTAATAAGCAAGCAGTTTTTCCTCTGTATTTTCTATTAGTAAATACAAGACATGCAAACTACTTGGATCACTGTATCTTATGTTCTTTCAAGGGTGCATTGTACATTTTCTTCTATTGTGAGCAAGGTAAGATTTATCTGTCATTGATACATCATTTTGTTTAACATCTTTTTGTAAACGTCTCCCACATCACTTGATTTTATTATTCGACTTAGACGACGAAACACGGCCTCTGTCCTGTTCAGTTATTAATTTCATTTAAGGGTTAATTCTCATATAATTAACGGAAGAAAAATCACCTTTTAAAACATTCCTTAAATTCTTGATGCCTTGACATTACTCTTTGAACCTTAAGTGTAATCTTAGGAACAACATCGATTTGGCGTCGTTGTCGGGGATGGAGAAACGAAGTTATTTTTCCCTGGGAGAACGACATGGTAAGTTTCTCTCTTTGATAGTGAACAAAGATTGAATACATTTATAAGGCTAAATGTTATATTTCACTTGGTGACTCCACTATAGATAAATTGGCATTCAATAGAAAGAATACTAGGAAGAACCCAGACGATCAGCAGACTACGCCTGTATCTGATCCTGAAAATCTATTAAAACCAAGGGGATACCTCAAGCAGACTGTTGCATCCACAAGTAAGGTTTACCAACCCAAAATTGTGAAAACTAATGCTAAGGTTCCACTTGAACAATCAACCTCGCAAGAAGGTTATACACAAAGCCACTTCAGAGATACATCTATTGAGACGCTTGTAGATGAAACCATAAACCCCTAGCTGGTTCTATCTGAGATTAAAGTCGAGATCAATTTGACTTCCCCCTTGACTAGTAAAGGTAAAAGATCCCTTTCGATACCCGCATTTATTGATATTCCGCTGGTCTCCGAAGTAAAGTTTTTAGCTCCTAAAAACTCTGAGGACTATATCTCTTACCTGGATTCAACTCATGTTGGTTCTCCTGTTTATGTATCGTGTAAATCCGGACATCCCAGTCCTCATTTCCCTTTTCCCCCCTTTTAAAATTTTTTGTCTCCTAATGGTCAGGTTCCATAACCTCCTTCACTTCATCCTGAGGCAGTAGAAAGGTCTCTAGCAGTTTATGAAAACCCTCTCTTTAAATCTCTAAATTCATCCCCTCGACATCAAATGATTGTTGTTGGAGGAGGAGGCGTCGAAGATGGTGTCAGAGGTGGTGTTGGAGGAGCAGGTGGTGCTGAAGGAGTGGGTGTTCAAGGACCATCACCTTTGCCCCTTAGAATTTTTTCCAAAGTGGCATCCAGATACACTCCTTTAGTCCTTCCCCCTGTCCTTCATGATTTACCAAAAAATTATATGAAGAACTTACCGAAATTCACAGGAGAAGGAGATTTAACTGCCACTGAGCACATAAATTTTTTTGACCAATTCATTGATATCCTCGGCATTGAGCATGAGGATGTTGATTCAAGACTTCTGGTACAAAATTTTGAAGGTCAGGTAAGAATCTGGTTTCAAGGGCTTCAGGTAGGTTCTATAGCATCTTATGACGCGCTAGAAAACGCCTTTTTAAGGCAATGGGGAGAGAAGAAAGATCACTTGTATTATCTGACGGAGTTTGGAGCTCTGAGGAAAAAGACTTTCGAGTCAGTCCTAGAATTCACCTAGAGGTTTAATAAACTCTATCATAAAATCCCAGCAAAGGTCAAACCCTTTCAGCCCGCAGCTAAGGTGACTTTCGTATGAGCTTTCAAGCCCGACTTTGTCTTACTTTTGAGGGAGAGGAGATTAGTTGATCTCACCAGAATGTAAGACGACACCATTGAAATTGAATCGAACATGATGGCATCAGTTAAACTAAAGGTGAAGGTCGAAATGGGAACCAAAGAAACCAAATGCTTTAGGGAACAAGCTATAACTTCTGGATCTGGGAAGTCCGCGGAGGACAAAATGGATGACATGGCTAAAATAATTAAAGAATTATCAAACAAAATCTCCAAAATGGAATTAGACCAGGATAAACCTGATCCTTTTGCTAGGAGAGATTTCAAAAGGAATCCAAATCCCCCGATCCAGCAGAGACCTGTAAAAAATGAAGATCAGAAAATCAAAGCTCCTTTCAGAATAGAAAACTTTATGCAAAGTGATGATGTACAAGAATTTGAGGGGTTAGATGAAGATATTGACAACCTCGGTGATAATGATCATGAACCTCACCTAACCAGACAAGATTATGAAAGGTCTTTAGATCAAGAAACACCATTTGGAAATGAGGTAAGTATAAATAATATGGGAGAATCCGATTATCAAGGAATCGTCGACTCTATAATGGCCGAGCTTCAACAAAAATATAATTTAAGGCCTAGAGATAAAAATTCTACAATTGTTCCACCAATGAAGATCTTGTCGAGAAATAAAACAAATGAGGTAGCTCAAACATCCACTGAAACGCAAGTTGCCAAGACAAAGACAATTGAAACGCAAGCTGCCAAAACAAAGACAGCCGAAACTAAAGCAACACAAACCAATAGAAAAGAAAAAGAGAAATAGATATCCCAACCAGAGAGGCCGAAAAGACCATTGGAAGTTTCAATCTGGAAAATGAAATTAATAAAATCAAAATTCTTGTGCCCCTGGTTGAATTAGCGAAAAATCCGATGTATAGAAAACAAATTGCCAAAATGATAAATTTCTCAGATACTGAAAGTCATGCGGATACTATTAATTTGGAAGATGATATACCTACTATTATGTTTGGTCCGCATATCGAAAATGCTAAAGATCCTGTTGCTCCTTTTTATATTACGCTGACTGTGCATGATCACCTACTCCATAACCATAAGTTGGATTCTGGAGCCTCCCATAATTTAATGCCCAAAGTTATTATGGAAAAACTTGGCCTCGAGGTTACCGGAACATACCGAGATCTGTATTCGTTTGATTCAAGAAAGGTTAAATGTCTTGGTATGATAAAAGATTTGGTGGTTAATCTTGCACAGATCCCTGTGAAGCATATTCTCATGGATGTAGTCGTTGTTGATGTTTCTGCAAAATATGGCATGTTGTTTTCCAGGTCTTGGGGAGCCAAACTTGGAGGATCGCTTCAATTAGACATGACGTATGCTACAATCCCGATCTTCGGTGGACATTTCACTCGTCTATACAGAGAGACAAGATTGGCATATACCATAAGTGACCCACAGAACCCAAATAATTATCCGGTTTATGTCGTAGATCAAGATTTAGGAAACTGTATATTATCCATTGATGATGTTTTTGATGAATGTACAGAAGAAAATAGTACAAAAGAAAATGATTCAGAAAAAAAAGAAAACAAAAATGTAAATAGCATAGGGGTCTAGAAAATATTTTTTGACGGTGCTTCGTCCTGGGAAGGAGCTAGAGCTGGAGTGCTTTTTGTGGCACCCGGAGATAAATTCATAATTCCTTTCTCATACAGGTTACAATGGGAAATTGACTATACCAATAACATATGCGAATATGAAGCTCTGATATTAGGATTGGAGGCCGCCCGGAAGTTGAAAATTGAAAATCTAATAGTTTATGGCGATGCAAAATTAATTGTAAAACAAATAAGGCAGCAATATCAAGCCAAGCATCCAAGGCTAAGGTCATACAGGAACTGTGCCTGGGATTTGATCAAAAAAATTTTATCATCGTTCAATATTCATCATATTCCTAGGGCAGAAAATCAACACGTTGACTCCCTAGCAGGAGCGACTGCTACCTTTATGCCACCTACAGTCTTGAAGTTAAAATACCACATAGACATGAGGCACGGGCCTTCAATACCAAATAATTTCCAACACTAGCAGGTTTTTGAAGACGATGAATAGATCAAGGAGTTTCTAGAAATGGTGGATGAATTTTCTGAAACACACATCGACCAAGAAAATGAAAATGACCCTACTTGGATCATGCAAGAAGACGAAGATCCTCAGAAGTTCCAAGATAAGATCGCTAACCACCGCATGTTGGTGTTAAAAAACAATCAAATTCCTAAGGGTCTAATTATGTTAGAGAGATTATTTGATAAGGATAATATACCTCTGAGGTCTACCTTGCAACCTCAGGGCGAAGAGGTTGAAGATTGTGACATAGGCACTAAGGAAACCCCAATCTGGTCAAAATTTCTAAATACCTTCCACCTGAAATGAAAATTAAATATGTTGAATTATTCAAACAATACAAATATGTCTTCACCTGGTCTTACAATGAACTGAAAACTTATGATACCACTATTATCGAGCATAAAATCCCTTTGAAATCGGGCATCAAACATTTCAGGAAAAAGCTCAGACAGATAAACCTGATACTCTTGCCTGTAATAGAAAGAGAGGTAAAAAAGCTCATGGATGCAAAAAATATTGTTCCACTCAAATATTTCGAGTGGGTAGCTAATTTAGTTCCAGTTAGAAAAAAGAACAATAAAATTAGACTCTACGTGGATTTCAGGAACCTAAACAGATCATCTCTTAAAGATAATTATATGCTCCCTAAAATGGATCACGTTCTGGAAAAAGTGGTCGGGGCTAACCGAATGTCTATGATAGATGGATTCTTAGGTTACAATCAAATTGTGGTCCACGAACATGACAAAGAGAAAACCGCGTTTACCACTCCATGGAGTACTTTCATGTATGACAAAATTCCATTTGGTCTAATGAACACAGGGGACACTTTTCAACGAGCAATGGACATAGCCTTTGTCGGCGAAAGAGATAAGTTTTTCGTTATCTATCTTGATGATTTAACTGTTTTTTCTAACTCTGATGCAGAGCACTTGGTACACCTCAAACAGACGTTCGAGAAATGTCGAAAATTCGGTTTGTCCCTAAATCCTAAGAAATCTCATTTTGCAATGCAAGAAGGTAAACTCTTGGGTCATATAGTATCTAAGGAAAGAATCAAGATTGATCCAAAAAGGGCTGAAGCCATAGATACAATAAATATTCCTAGGAACAGAAAGGAAATTTAGTCTTTTTTAGAAAAAATAATTTTTTTAAGAAGATTCATTCCAAATTTCGTTGAAATTGTTAAATTGATTACAGATATGCTAAAAAAGGACAACAATGTCAAAAGGACGACCGAGGCCAAAGAATATTTCGAACGCATCAAGAAAACGATAGGAGAAGCACCAGTGCTAGCCAGTCTGGACTACATGAAGTAGTTCTTGATCTTTTCATTTGCATCCGAACACACTATCGCAGTCGTGCTCTTACAGAAGAACGATGAAGGTTTCGAGCAGCCAATAGCACCTTTTAGTAAAAGCCTCAGAGACGTCGAGTTGAAATATGACATACTAGACAAATAGGCATATGCTATGGTGAAAGCCCTCAAATATTTCAGAACTTACGTGTTTCATTCCAAGATAATTGCCTACGTACCAACCAACTCTGTTAAAGACATATTGGTGCAACCAGATAGTGACGGAAGGAGGGGTCAATGGCTAGCAAAGATTTAGGAATTCGATCTTGAGTTAAAACTGGCTAAGCTCGTCAAAGGTCAAGGCCTGGCTAAGCTATTAGCCGAATCGAATTTCAGAGCACTCGGAATAAATCATCTACAAGCTTTCGGAGAACTTCTAGATATAGAAGAATTTGATGTGGAGACTTCTAAAACTCAAATTCAAGAAAAATTCTCCTCCTCGGCTTGGTATAGCGACATAGTTTCATATCTCCTGACTCTTCAGTGTCCAAGTGATATAACTCCTTCTAAAGCGAGAATGTTGAAGCTGGACGCGGTAAAATATTGTATCATGGATAGCCAACTGTATTGGAAGGATCCTCTGGGATTTTTACTAAGTTGTTTATTAGAATCTGAAATGGAGAAAGTCATAAATGAGTTTCACGAAGGGGTGTGTGGAGGGCATCACGCCTGGAGAAAAACAGCCTATAAAATCCTGAGAGTTGGATACTATTGGACGAAATTGTTTACTGACGTGAATACTAAGGTCAGAGCCTATAACCCCTGTCAACTATTCTTAGGCAAGAAAAATCTTCATGCATTACCCTTAGTCCCAGTCAAAATAGAAGCTCTGTTTCAACAGTGGGGTCTGTATTTGATCAGTGAAATCCATCCACATTTAAGTGCACAACATAAGTGGATTTTGACCACTATTGACTATTTCACTAAATGGGTAGAGGCCATTCCAACACGAAATGCTACAGACGCAGTGGTGATCAGTTTCTTAGAAGAGAACATTTTATCGACATTCAGTTGTCCTCGGAAGATAGTTACTGATAATGCCCAAGCTTTCAAATCCATGGAAATGATCAGTTTTTGTCAAAAGTACAACATTGTACTAGGACACTCCACAGCTTACTATCTACAGAGAAATGGATTGGCCGAATCATCGAATAAGAGCCTAATCACCATAATAAAAAAGGCGTTGACTGAAAATAAGAGAGTCTGGCATGTTCATTTGAAATACGCTATGTGGGAAAATAGAATCAGCACTAAGAAATCAATCAGAATGTCCCCTTTCCAAATGGTGTGCAGTACTGACGTGGTCCTCCCCATAAATATTTCTCTGCCCGTAATGAAACTCTGGCAAGACGCAAAGGAAGAGCCGAATGACGTCACCAAAAGAATAAATCAATTGATTGAAGTCCAGCAAAATAGGGCTGAAGTGGACGACAAACTCTAGAAATATCAAGATAACATGAAAGCCATGTTTGACCAAAAAGATCAAGATAGAGAATTTCTCCCCGGTGACCTGGTTTTAAAGTGGAATTCCAGGAAGGAAGACTCAGGAAATCAAGACAAGTTTGATCACATCTGGTGTGGACCTTTCAAGATCATAGCTTCTGAGGGAAAGAATTCATTTTTGTTAGAAAATCTTGATGGGAAAATCCTTAACGCCCCCATAAATGGGCGTTACCTGAATCATTTGATGCAGTAATCAGATTCCAAACTCTCATTGTACATACCGGTTTGATTTTCATATTTTGTTTGCAATTCTTCATTTCTTCGGTAAGTTTTTACTTTCACTGTAAATAAAACCAAGTTTGTTGATTTCATATAAACAAAAATATAAAAATAGGTAACGCATAGAGTTCTGGTCTGCAGAAGTTCCTGAAATTTCTTATGTTTATTTTCAGGCAGGATACTATCTGATAGTCGAGAGATAGGATGTATCAGAAATCAACACTCACTTTTCAGAACATGGGCTTTCTCTCGAAACAGGTGACAAAAAACTGGTTTACTTGGTTGAAAATATAAAGAAAACCTGAGGTATGAGCTTCTACCCTACTAACTCAAGTTAAATTTTCAAGGGGATATCACTAAGTATGAAAGAAGTATCATCTATGTAGATATTTTCACCTAATCTACAACCAGAGAAATGTAAAATTACAGCTTAATCCTAAAATTTTTCTCTGAGTAAAATTAAAAGGAAAATAAAAAAAATGAAATAAAATTTATAAAATAAGAAAATAAGAATAAAAGAAGCTCGCAAATCAGGAAATAGGTCTTAATAGGAATAAGATCCCTTTCCAAACCTTTAACTCTTCAGTTTGTTCCCATCCATCATGTTTGAAAGCTTTAATTCTGTTTTGATTTGCGCATCCTAATTTTCAAATATCCACAGAAATACGGAGTTCGCCTTGACTCGGGAAGCCTAAAAGACTAGACCTTCAAAACGACAGTAGACGAAATTTTTGTGAGTCCTCTAATTGTAACTGAGATAAAGTGTGTCTAGGAAAATTCTGACTACTTTAGCCCTTCTATCAAATTTTAAACTGATTTGTTTCGCCCAAGGAAAGTCCCTGGAAATTAAAATCTCCCCGTGATAACTTCCCTGTAGGTGAAGGTCTTTTGAAAGTAAGGTTAGGATTAGCCCAGAGTAAATCAAAGTGAGTTGATAGACCTTAGCTGCTAAATTATAAACAGATATCATCATGTGTATGATATATACAAATTGATTGTCCCCACTTCAAAAATATTAAAAAATAAGACGGATGTGAAAGGAAATTCATAATCTAATTGCCCCCATCTAGTCCAAGACATGAAAGGAATTCGAAATTCGATTGCCCCCATTTTGTCCAAAAGAGATGATGAAAGGAAATTCATTTAAGTGATTTCCCTCATCTCATCAAAATGCAAATTGAAGTGGTGAAAGGAAATTCAATGGGAAATGTAGATAACTTCACCGGGGTATTGAATAGGCTCGTTGGCAGTGAAGCAATGTCTATGATATCTGCAAGGTAGTTATACATGTGTATGTTAGAATATGATGGATGTGCTCATTTAACCATAGACAATATCATTATTGTCACCCAACCATAGGTCGAAGCCACCCCTGAGCACCTTAACCTTGACAAAGAATAATTTTGGAAGCAAACCCTAGGCTAGATAGCCAAACAAAGGGTGGTGCATCTTTCTCCAAGAATAGTGAACCAAGCAAGAGTAACAAGAGTTGATCAGAGAGTCCAAACCATAACCAAGAGATAGTCCAAGCCAAAATCAAAATCTGCTAGCTGCAGCAGCTGCAACGACAGCTCTCCTCCAAACTTGCACACAAACTGGCCAACTACAGTGCGCACAAGTGTTGCTTCTGCAGTTCTGAGAATGCCTACCAGAATGAAGACTGGCCTACTGTATTTATACTAAATCTGGCAAACTGCCTGGGCTGACTTCTCATTATGGGTGCCTATTTACTTAGTATATAATATTTCCTTTAGCCGACTTCTTCTCTTGGAGGCTAATAACCTAATACAAGTTATCCTCTTGATCCGACTTATCTTCTAGGGTTATTAGCCAACTAATTAGGGTTTCTTCTTGCTTCCCGAAATATTCTATTCTCATCAAGTTTACACATGGAGGTAAATACCTCCCGCAACTACCATAATATCAACACTCCCTCCTATATAGTGAGGTAATGAAGGTAATGTTCTTGAGCACAAACATACCATTCACCCGATAGCATCAACATAGTTGTATAGACTATCTCATGACTAGATCATGAGCACCATCATCACTATCAGTGTCATCAGCTGCATCATCTCTCAAAACCATACTCCATCTGAGTAATTAGACATGATGTTGGATAAGTCACTTACTCCACAGAGTGACATAAGAGCCATTCTTCTAATCTGGACATATGTCCTAAAAAAATAAATGTCCTAAACCATTTTTCGTCTGGGAAAACTCTGTCCATTGATCATCCATCTAGCAAATAAACATTTTCCAACACTATTGATAGTCTTCAACGAAATCAAAACAATGTCATTCAATAGAACACAAATGTGTCTATCCATAGTAGTACACAACTACTATCCAGTGGTACACTACCACAACAAGTAGCACACAGATACTTGATCGGTGACATATAGTCACAATCAGTGGAACACATCCACCACAGTAGTATCCATCTACTGTCTGGAGACATACAATCTCCATAAAAATCATATCATTTGATATCAACCTGCATAGAAAAGATTGTTATGATATATAAACTGAATCATCTGGGCCATTCTTCCACTCACATATGTGAGATATGGACGAGCATCTTCCCTCAGAAAGTAAAACATCAATGATGAGTTACCTAGACTATTCTTCTCAAGAAAGAAAAAACAATTTTCTCAATTTCTGAGCCTGGACCATTCCCTGTCCAGGCCATTCCTCCGGCACTAAACAAAGTGCAACCTGGAGAGAATGAATCTTCCCTAGGGAATGCCTGTCCCTTATTGTTGAACCTGGACCATTCACCTATCTGGGCCATTCCTCCGGCACTAAACAAAGTGCAACCTAGAGAGAATGAATATGCCCTAGGGAATGATTGTCCGGACCATTTCCTAAGGAAATGACTATCTTGCACCAACCTCCAAAACGGACCATTCTTTGAAACTGCTCACAACTATGAGCTTCGAAAGAATGACTGTCCGGCGAGGTGACCTAGTCTTCTTGACCACTACTAAGAGTGACCGTCAAGAAGAGAGATTGTCCTAGACCATTCCCTATGTTAACCACAAGGAGAATCGTTGTCTATGGTACATTAGAAATTCATCGAACCATTCTCATTACAAAAATGACCATTCGATCTGGACCATTTTCCAAACTGGAAAATGCTTGTCCGTCATAAATCTCAAACCACTTTCCGAACTAGAAAGGAACTTCTCATCCTGGACCAATTTTCAAACTGAAAAATGATTGTTCATAAGTCAATAACACATCAGTGCTCCCTCCCAACCTGGGAGTCATCTCTTCCTCTTTCAATGAGGAAGTTCCACGAGCTCCAACTTGAATACGCAAACTCTTTCATCTTGGACAGAGGCTTTACCAAAATGTATGTTTATCTGCTCATCTGTGAAGATATATATATTGGAGAACCACTTCTCTTTTCTGGACTTCATCATGGAGAATGTAATGCTTGATCTTAATGTACTTCGGTCTTTCTAGAACACTGGTTTTCTCTGAAGGCTTCATATAACTTTGATCATTATAGTATATCATAGTTGAATTCAACTCTTTTGTTTTATGCTAGCTCATAAGATCGTGGCAAGGCTCAAACTGGAACATATCCATGTGGCACTTCTTCTTTCATCATGAGATTTTTGTCATGGATTGGCAATCCATCATTCCAGAGTTCTGAGTAACCATTCTGATATAATATAGAAAGTTTCACCAC